>JABFQD010003166.1:0-13734 GCA_022817045.1 Psix sp. ZL-2020 | reverse complement strand
TTATTTTCATAAATGTTTGAATATTCTGCCACGATAGCAAATTAGCTTGAATGGATTTTTTGATATTTTCAAGCAAAGTTTATTTTCATGTTTAGAATTTCGCTTGAGCAAAAATATTTTTTTTCGACAAGCAATTTTGTTTTATTCAAAAAATAATATCGATTTTTATTTTAAGCCACTGAATAATAAACCTTTACTAAAGTTGAAAACTTACACAGTTTTTTTTCATTAATAGAATAGAAATCGAATTAAACAAAAAATGTAATTGATCAATTGCTAATAATAAGATAGTTCATTAACTGTCAGAAAAGATTTGTCTAAGATAACTATATTTGTTTAGTTTTTTGATGAGTAAGAACATTCAGAAAAACGAGCAAAATAGTCAATATTCATTTAAATAGCAATTATTCAATTATATTTTTATTACGAAAATGTGCTCAGTGTTTTGAAATGTTTTTCTACAAATGACTCAGTAGTAACAATAATAATAGCTTCTCTTCTAAAAGACCGTTTTTATTGTTACAAATTTATTTAAGTTATGCAATGTTTCCTGAAATCTCAGCAGTGACACTGGCAAAGTAATAAAATGTACAGAAAACCAGGGCCGAATGAGCATTTAACGCATGGTTGCGAAAGAACAATAACAATTCGTCACTATTCCTATAAAAAACAAAATGTCATCAATAAATATTCAGAACACTGATCACCCTAAAAATGATCATCAAATTCATTGGTGCACTGCATGTGTTTTCTTTTGTTTGTGCATTTTCGTTATTATAGATTATCAGCCTCTACCAAGTCATTGTTCAACCTGTTCAAGCCGCTGGTGCCAAACAGCGTAAAACACGGGTAAATAAATACGAAAAAACTGACATCGCAAACTCTTCATCTATCAGCATAACAAAGAATAACTTCTTTCAGAATAATCTTTTTCTGAAACTATACAAAAATTCATACGATAAAAGTAAAACTAAAAAAATAAAACATGACAAATAATGTCACTATCTAACGAATGATAATATCACATTTATTTTTTATTTCATTGAGGCAAAAAATAATTTTTTTAGAAATTAAATTAATGCGAGTATTCATATATGTAATTGTTGTGCAATTTTGCCGACAAGGAATGCAGTTCTATGGTCACATGTGCTTCGCGAAACGGAAGTTAGAAGACGTAACGAGTCGCGGAATGCTGTATAAATTGTAAAAGAGGAAAGTGGAAACAGAGAATGAGTGACGTAAGCCGCAGAGCATGACGGTGTCTGTTCGGCAAGAAAAAACGCGCGTTCGCGCCGGCCTGCAACGTGAGTCAGCCTCGCGAAGAAAAAGTCTTACGAAGGCAAACCTCGTATTCAATTCGAGTATCGGGTGTGCGATGAGAAGGTCGCGATTTATGGCGGATTGTTTTTGAAAACCTTGCAGAATCTCGTTTCATACCGAATGTTTTGTCTCATTTAAATTTTACTCTGTTTCAATGGTTTCTTAATAACATAAGCTTCTGTCACAGTATATTAAATAATAAATGTAAAGAAAAATTACTGAAATTGGAATTAATGAGACACACAAAATGTGTCTTATTTTTTTGTTAGTTCAATTTTAGGTATCAGTTTGAAATAACTTTCAAACTGTTGATGTGTTTGATAAAATATCCCAAGTTTGTGCTGTGAAAGTGCATTATTTAAGTTTGTTCCACATCGTCTTGCAGAAAAATTATCTCGAACTGAGCATCAATTTACGTTGAATCAGTTTAGAAATCGACTTTCGGTGATTAATTGGTTGATGGTATTTCATTTGAAATTCGCTTGGCTTATTTGAATCATGATTTTATTATTCCACTCTAAGCAATCTTTTTGTCATTTATGTTATACTTGATAATTATAATTTATGCATTTGCATGTAACAGGCTCCATTGTTTTGCTTTTATTATATAAGCTGATTGTATTTTATGTTCAATGCTTTTTGTGAAATTTCGCAGTTTCATTAAAATCAAAGTCCTATAGTATTTTTCAAAATCACAAGATTTATTAATAAATACTATTTGAATAAGATCTTATCTCATAAATGTGTTATTTGTACAATATACATTTGAGTCTTAAAATTAAACCTTGGATAACCAATAAAAACTAAAATTAAAATAGATTATATAACTAACATTTCAGAAACGTATATAAAAGAACAACAGCGTAACAAAAAATAATCTATTGATCAATAAAAATATACATTCAATAGTAAAAAAAATTATCTCAAATAGATCCCCTCTCCCCTTTTATTTTTCTCGTATATATATTATGAAATTAATAGTTGATTAGTTGTGCCAGTCAGTAAATGCAGTACAACGTATTCATTCAAAGAACTCAATAGAATTTGAAATTCCTTAAAAGCACTTTCCATTTATTTCTTACTTTAAATTTTATTCTATTTTATTTGAAATTGATTAGTTGATACAATTTGACTAATTTTCTTGACGCTTCTACATTATGTTTTCTCAAAAAATGTATATAAAACAAGTATATATTTATACTAACAAATAATAATTTTTTTTCGTATTTTGGCTATTAACTACTTGATCGTTTGTTAGCACCAGAGATATGCAGTATAACGAGGAGGAAGGCACCGTGCGAATGTATCTGCATGGGCGGCCAGTCATCTTATACGTACCAAGCGTCCTGACTGACACCTACGACCCCCATAAAGTAACCACCCCGCCTCAAAGCAAGCTACGCTTAGACTGGGTTTATGGATACAGAGGACGAGACTGTCGCAGTAATTTGCACCAACTGCCGACCGGTGAAATCGTTTATTTCGTCGCAGCAGTAGTCGTGCTTTATAATATGGAGATTCCAAACCAGAGGCATTACATAGGACATACTTGTGATGTTAAATGGTAATATAAAGCAACTTTTAATCAGCCAAATTGAATGTCATTGAATTTTATTGCCTAAAATTATTCGACGATTGAAAAATTAATTCAATGATTTTGTTTTTGGTTTTTAGCATAGCAATACATCCAAACAAAATGTTAGTTGCAACTGGACAATGCGGCGGATTTCGAAGAGATGTCATGGTAAATTAATTTTTCATGATATTTTAATATTTTCTTCAATTTATTACTTAGTTAAACGTAATTTTCGGAGATTCATATTTCATATTTCACGTGGTATTTTTTATCAAAATAATTCAACAGTTTATTTCTATTTTAATTATTATTTTATAACAAATTCAAGATAAACGAAATTGTTTTTGAAAATAATAATGAATGTTTTATATCTATGTTTTACTGTTTTCATATCTAATAAACGATTTTTCAACTTTGTGAAATTAATAAATAATTATTTTACAGGCTCATATCAGAATTTGGAATTCCGTTAGTCTAACAACATTGACTGTTATTGGCATGGGTGAATTCGATGGCACGATTAGCTGCTTGTCATTCTCTAAAGCTGACAGCGGTAGTTATCTTTGTGCGATCAATGAAAAGTCTGATTACATTATCTCTATATGGGATTGGCAGAACGGAGATAAAGGCACAAAAGTCACAGAAACAAAAGTATGAAATCAAATGATGAAATTGTATTCGAAGACAAGAACCTTCGTTCAAAAATGTATTCGGGATGATAATCATTTATTGAATTTATTTTTGTATAAAACCAATAAATAATATATTATGGTTATATTTATAGTGCTCCGTGGATACGGTGGTAAGCGTGGAATGGCATCCCTTGGAACGAAACCAGATAGTGACCTGTGGTAAAGGGCACATATCGTTTTGGTCACTGGACAACGGGGGAATGCTTTACAAACGAATGGGAGTCTTTGAAAGCCGAGATAAGCCAAGATACGTCACCTGCGTAGCGTTCAATCAGAACGGCGATGTTCTTACAGGGGACAGTAATGGCAACATTATCGTTTGGGCCCGAGGTATTGAAACGGTCTTATGAAATTAAACTATTTTTAAATGAAAGCGATATATAAATATATATGTATACAATTAATAATAATATAAATAATATAAATTAATATAATATATCTCTAATAGATATATAAAATTAAGCCGCTTAATGCAATTAGATTTAAAATTGACAAATATTCTTTTTAATTCTATGTATTTCATTTGAATTTTGAGCAAATTAATATGATATATATATAATATGAAAAAAAATTATTTTCATAAAAGTTAAGTTGATATATATAAATTGTAAAACATACATTCATTTGACAAAATGCAAAAACAACTTAATATGCAACATGCTGATTGAATATTTATGAGTAAGGTTTTTGTGTTCAATTTATAAAGAAACACATTCATATATTGGATTTCTATCATTTTTAAATAGTAATTGAAATACATCTACAAACATGGATGTAATATTTTTTTATTAATCAAATTTAGTTTAGTTTAGCAATGATAAATTTAGATAGAAAAAGACATAATATAACTTTATAAGATATCTGTTTATCATAATAATAATAATAATTGTAACTGATTACTCATTATTTTATTATGAAAAAAAAAGAATTTTTTCTTACACTTTTATATAGAAAAACAGTAGATATAAATACAGTAGAAATGACTCTCCATGTGAAATGCAAATAAACATATAGATTTTAAATATCGATATTTTTGAAACATATAATCAATGAATAAAACATTTTTAAGTTAAAAAGATTACAAATAATAAATAAATGGATAAATTTTGTTTAAACAATTGATCATTTTTCAGGAACAAACACAATTAATCGGATAATCAAAAATGTTCATGATGGTTCAATATTTTCGTTATGTGTTTTGAAAGATGGGAAAATTGTTACGGGTGGAGGTAGAGATGGAAGAATCGTTTATTTTGATGCTTCATTAAATTCCACTGGTGAAGAAGCCCAGGTAATAGTTTTGTATTAATGTCTTTAATTTTAAAATTGAATTATAATAATACTCCATTATATCCAACAAATCTTTTCTTTATAAAAAATGAAAAACCACAATAACAATTGTTGACCAAACAATTTTTATTAATGCATACGTGAAATTAATTTTCATAAAAATCAGACACACTTCATATTTTTTCGTAATTATATACTTTATACTACAACGACTTTCAAGGTTTTAATACTTTCATGTTAATTTTAAATATAAACAAGTAATTGCATATAGCAATTCTATAGTAATTCCATGATGAATTTTAATTCAGTTATAGAAAATTATATTAAATAAGCAATAATTTTTTAGATTGAGGAACATTTCGGTGGAATTCGAACAGTTGCCGAAGGTCGAGGAACAACGTTATTAGTAGGCACAACTCGCAACTGCATACTAGTCGGTGACCTAGAAATGGGTTTTAATCCCGCGATGTTGGGTCACGCTGAAGAAGTCTGGGGTCTGGCGTCGCACCCAACACTGCCACAATTTGCAACTGCGGGTTACGACCGACTGCTCCAAATGTGGGACAGTTTGAGTCACACGGTTGTTTGGAGCAAAGATATTGGAGTAAGTTACTTTCTTCTTTGTTTTGTATACTTTTAAAACCTATTTATAAACTTGAATAACAAATTTGAACCTGGTTTATATCATACATACTTATATAATATACATTTTAAACAAAAAAAATTAAATTTTCTTAAAAATTAAAAATTTTTTTTTAATTCATATTTTAATTTATTTGTATTTCTTTAATTTTAGCAACAAGCACAAAGTATTTGTTTTTCGCCCGATGGCAATATTATGGTTGTAGGATGTATGAATGGAAAATGGCTGGCCATTGATAGTGAAACAAGAGAACTTTATAGTCAACACACAGACGGAATAGAACCTATTCAGGTTTATATTATACAAATATATTATATTTATTTGTAATTGCAAAAATATATTCTTAGGGTATGTTTAAAAATGTGGCATTGATTTCAGGTTGTAAGATTTTCACCGAATGGCGGTTTGTTGGCTGTTGGCTCTAGAGACAATCACATTTACATCTATCAAGTAAACGAGGATGCAACAAAATACAGTCGCGTCGGACGTTGCATGGTAATCATTTGTTTCTGATTAACTGATTAAAGTTAAAGTCTAAAAACATGTCTCACGAATTCTTTACGAGTCGTGAATTAAAATGAGATGAAGAAGCATTAACTTTATTATAGACATGTTGAATTATAATAGAAATTTGTTGATTTAGAAGTAATAACACTGATTGTGTACAATATTTTATTTCCTTTTTAATTTGTTTAGCCAAAGAGGATTCGAAGGCGATTTGTAAGATTTGTTATAGAGTCATTCAAATCACTATAATGCATTTCATTGCTATGGTATAAAAATTAATAAAAATAGAAACTTCACTTTATACTTTAATATTGTTTCATAAATGAATTATTATTTTTCTATAAATTATTATTTATATTTATTTTAAATAATTGAGTATTGTGCATAAATTAATGTTACTTATTTTTTAATCCTGAAAGCAATGAAATGCAATTTTGTTTAATATTTTTAATAGATTTAGCACTGTTATTCAAAACAGCCTTCAACTTTTTGCATAGAATGCACGTATCTAGAAAAAAATCATTATATATTTTACTTGCATATGTTGAATATTCATGTTCGTTCAATATTTATTCACAAAAATCCTAAAAGGTCACATAATAATCTTATATTTTAACACATCAAGATTTTTTAATAAGTTTTTTTATTTTTATTCACAATTCATTTCTCCTATTAAAATGTTTAATGTAACGAAAAAATTTGTTTTTTAAATATTGTTAGATGTACCTAATTCTGGTTATTTTGAAAAACTATGATTTCCAAACATCAACTACCGAAAATTCCAATATCAATGTTTAACACTTCAAATTTATTTGTATAGTTAATTGTTCGGGTTGATTTTGATAATATCTCTAATGTTTTTTACGTGCATGTTGAGACACAATATTTTTGAATAATCAAATAAATATTGAAATATTAATTTAATTTTGCAGGGTCATTCGAGTTTTATTACGCATTTGGATTGGTCCGTAGATGGTCAATTTATACGGACAAACAGTGGAGATTATGCCTTATTATATTGTAAGTTGATATTCAAAATAATATAACTATTTTTAAATTTATACAATCATAATTGAATGATATTTTCAATATTGATAAAAGTGTTTATTTTGAAACATTTTAAACAAACATTTTTACAGGGAATCCAAGCGTTTGCAGACAAATTCCACAGTCATCGTCATTACGTGATATTGAATGGGCAACACATACGTGTGTTATTAGTTTTGAAACTATTGGAATTTGGCCTGATGGAGCTGATGGAACAGACATCAATAGCTGTAGCCGAAGCAGTGATGGTAAATTACTGGCAACTGCTGATGACTTCGGCAAAGTCAAACTCTTCTCTTACCCTGTTTGTCAACCAAAGGTAATAGAAGTTTCAACAATTCATTTCAAATCATATTATTTCTGATAAATAATTTAATATTACTTTATCTAATGTTTTTCAGTTTTCGTATTTTTTATTTTTTTTCAATGAAAATAAATTGTTAAAATTCAAAATTAACTAGCTTTATTTATGAGGTTTTGAACCAATATTAAATTTATTTATTAATGAAGATAAAATTCAACAAAAATTTTGTTTGAATAGCGCATAAATAAAACATATGTAACAGTATTTTTTTTTCATTTTTAAATCACACTTCTAAACTATCATAAACTTATATTTAATTTATTTTCATTAAATTCAATTTATTTCTTAATTATTAAAGTTTGAACCAGATGAACACTTCATTCTCACAAGCGAAAACAGTTTCCCTAAGTAGTGTATATCCTATCTATAGTGACTATCTTCAGTATAGTAGTCATTAGTGTTTATGCGATAGATAATTACCGTTTAAGTGATCCAAAAAGTGTAACGTGATAGTAACCGTTAGGTAGAATTAAGATATCACATTACATTAGTACCCATGAGTAGTCACAATTGTTAAGAATTAATTATGATTATAGTGATATAAAAATTAACAATGGTATGATTTTGAATGCAAAAATATAAATAATCCATTGTATACAAAAATAAATAAATATGGATTATTTTTAATTTAGCATAAAAATAATAATGTATGAAATATATTACGGGTAGAAATCAATTTGTACTACGAAGACATAAGAATAATTCATACTTGTTGAGTAATACTAGTTGCTTACATTTGAAATCAAGTTTACGCGTGAAGCTTTGAATTGTCACTATGTATGACAGCGAAATTTCATTTTTATCATTTTTCGATATTTTCCATTAACAATTTTTATTTATCCGTGTTTTTTCTATTAGCAATACTTTTCAGTCTATATTCTTAATTTACTAATGCAGATAGTAATGTTAATTGTTTTTACTTAGAAGTCTTACAACATTTTTCTCAATCAACTCTTTACCTGTGTTTGATTAGCTAAAATATTAATTTTTGTACTCAAAATTATAAAACTGAAAAAATGATTTATTTTGACGACGAAAGACTTTTCTATTTTTTGTAATTTCGACCAAACAAAAAAATATATATTCATTGGACAAATATAGGGTAACAGTAGACAAACCATAAAATTTGAGAATTTATTCTCCAATTTTTGGGCTAAACTGACACACAAAAAGTCGTGAAGTTTGTATTGAATGTTATATATAATTTCGATTTATATTGAATTCCAAGTTAAATTCAAATTCATAAATGTTGAATGTTACATTTACGTTAACCTAATATGTAGAAACTGTATTGATAATATTAGATTGACTTATTTTTCAAGGACGTTTTATAAAAATAGATGTACATGTATATAATTTGTACGTGATGCAAATAAGATCTACACGTGTTAATTCAGTCTATACTTTATATGTCCCATACATACAACATAAAATATCTTTTATTGTGTCTAATTCTATGTATGTCTACATGTAATAAGATGTATATTAAAATAAATTAATCACATATTAATTTTTATATTTGTATTGTCAAGTAACATGAATAATTTATTTGAAAACATTATTTTGTGTTCGCAATCAAGTTTCCACACTTGGCTCGTTAAATTATGCTTTTAAAGAGTTTTTAAATCAAGAACAAGACATATTTACTATTTGCAACTACTCATGATATAACTTTATGAATTCAGTGACTTTTTGTGCAGTGAGAATCATTCAAAATTTGGCTTTAAATATATATTTATAATAAAAAATATACTTTGCTCGTATGGACAAAATCCTGCGTTCAAATGCTTAAAATTTTTCGATCATAAATAAATCTCATAGATTAGATAATAATATTTATTTTAAATGTCATTTAGGTTTTGCTTTTAAAATTAAATACATTTTGCACCTATAGTACTCATTACAAATGGTACTTTATATTAGTTTGATATACTAAAACTTTTGTGTGTTAAATAATTCATGTATACGATATGACTTACCAAAACTACCGAAAATTATAAAAAGTGTCTAGATGAACACTGTTATCTAATTCATCATAAATTATTTGAATAAATAAAAATTTACATTTTTTCAATCTTTTACTTTAATTATATATACGGTACTTTCGTAAAATAAAAGACAAAAAAATAAATGAAGTCAGTACCACATTAATTCGTTTTTATGAATAATTTAGGCATTTCTCATAGGAATTTTCGAAAGCATATTGATAGTAATTACAAATATGATACCTAATCACAAAAGAATTATATTATCCACATGAAAAATTTGATGATTTAATTCATACTTGCACATTATTAACACAGCCGAATGTACCTCTAAATTGTTTTCATGTTATAGTTGTTGAAACACCCGCCCATGAAGTGATATCACGGACCATAGCGTAATGAGGTCACCCCCTACGTAACTGTTTTGTAATTAAGTACTTACTGCACTAAAAACTGTTGCATAATGTGGTATTTTAAGTTCATATTATGGGATAACTCGAAAATTAAATTTATATAACAGTTGATTTTACCGTACTTTTTTAATAAACGAGATCAATTTTGAATGTAAACAATGATTTAACTTGAAATTATGATTGAGACCGTTAAGAATCTTCAAATGTTTTTTTTTAATTTAAATTATAAAAATCATTGTTTAAGATATACATTTTAATGTAAAAGCTTCGAAATTTACTTTTTAGTTTTTGTTTTAACTTAATAAAAATTGTATAAAACACGTTTAAGCTTCAGTTTCATATGGAGATGCAAAATACAAAAGATAAATATTTAATGTTAAGTTAAAATGACTTTATTCAAGAAATAAAAATAAAAAAAGGCTGAAGTTCTACACGTCATTAGCAAATGAAAAAAATTGTTTTTCCATTTATTATACACTTTCCGGACTATTTACAGGCCTTATGAACATAATCTTCCACAGCCGCAAACCGATATAATCAATTTAAAAGGTAGTAAAAGCGAAGAAACTATATCCTTATATTGTAGATCGTAGTTACGCAGTTAAAATCTGAACCTATGCTACAATCACAAAAATAACCAAAATTGATTTCTATGTTATTTCTGAACATTACAAACATAATGTTTCTGTATAGTTTTCTTGCTTTTATTACCCTTTAAATTGACTATATTAATAAAAACTAAATGTTACATTATACACTAAAAAATATCGATTCTTGAATGTCTTATATTTCTTAGTAAACGTTGTATATATTTAATAACTTTGTACATTTTTATAATACATTGATTTAAAGTAAAACTATTTTAATAATCATGTAGATTATAGCTATATTGTAATTCATTATATTATTGAATCATTGTATTTAATTCTTCAGATAATTTCTTCAGATCTTTGGTATTTTGAAAATTTTTTAATAGGAATTATGTCATTCCATAGATGTCATTACATTTGATTTATATGAATGTATGCAGGTGTAGGTGTTATCTTATTTGTGTGTTTGTCCGTATGTGTGAAATTCGATCTGCGTGGACTCAGTCGCTACGGGATCGATGTGTTTTCATAATCTTGCTTCTGAAACTTCGCTCTCTTACAGACTAGCTTCATAAAATATCTTCACTTCTATACTTCTTTCACTGTCAGATCATTTCAGCTTATTAAAAATAGATATTTACAACGGTTTTTGAATACAAATTATATAGATTAGATCATATTTTTTTCATTCTAATATTAGACCAAAAAATTTATATGAAATGCTTAGATAATCTTAATTTAATTTGTTAAATTTTAGACTCATTGGGTCAATGTTTTCGCGTTTAATTATAAGTTACATTATAAGTTATCATGCTTTAATGACAAAATTAAAAAATCCTGTATCATATTACTTTTAGCAAATATGTACCGAGTAATACATATTTGTACTAATAATGAGTAATTTGTGTTGTTTTATATTTGACACAGTAAAATCGAATAAACCGAGATAATAAATGAAGCAGGCGACAGATTTTGACTGAAGAAAAAATAAAAGTTGATATCATAAACAACTGATATTGCATTTCCTTGGTGTGTGAACGAAACCTTAAATATAAATTTGTTTTGCCGACTACACGACACACGATTTGTTTTAACGCTTATCATTTTCTCTACGCTGCGACCAACCTTATTGATAAGAGAGAGGTTCATTTCTTCTTTTCCAATGAAAAAATTTACAAAACTATCGTTTTGAAAATTTCTATTTGATTTATTAAATTCCAAAAATACAGTGTAAGTTGGTAATTAAAAATAAATTTGATTACGACAAAACAAAGAGAATATAATATTAACAATTAATTATGAATAATATAATAAATATATGAATATGAATAAATGGATAGAATATAATTATTCGTTTGAAATAAATGCTTTGTATCACTAATATTTCGGAATTCGATATCAGATGTTTCTAAAACATTGTTTCCTCTATAAATAAATGATTTAACATAAAACTTTATACATAAATTAATTCGTGTTTACATAAATTCAACTGAATAATGTAAAATTTATTGCATAAATCACAAAAATTATTCATTTAAAAATTTTTAGTACACAAAATTTGTATACTTCCGATGGAAAAATGTATTTCAATGCATAACTCATAAAATATAATGACACCATTTCCATGTTAAAAACAGTAACTATGAAATATCGCGAATTAGATTATTTTAAAAAATTCATATATTAAAAATACAATAGTTTTCTTTTGCATTTCGTTCTTTTCTACATGAACAATATTTTATAGACGTTTCAGTAAACATAAAATTAATAGAAAATATTCTCACATAGTTTGTGTAAGTGATTCATATTGAAATTAAAATGATAATGTGATTTATGATTTTTGTAAGTCCAAACAGCTTATTTCAGAAATAATAATCTCATCATGTGCTGTACTTGGGACATGGTGTCTAGCGCAGTTTCCGTCGAAGTACAATACCGCCTTCGATTGTAGAGAGCTCGTCCAAACCTGAGCTACAGATAAGATATATGGAACTGGCAGTAACGTGATAACATTACCGAAACCGTTTGTTTCAGCTACACTCTTACGAACGTAACATTGGCGCGAACACAATCACACACTAACACCGACGCAAGTACTGATGGAAATGTTTGGAAAACGTGGCCTGCAAGGCAAATATAGGTGAAGAGATAGCGCCAAACAAAGGTGCCAACATATAGATGCCTATGTATTGAGTCTAGGTATTTCATTTTACAATACAAAAAAATGTTATAGTACTCAAAGAAAAATTTTTATAACTGAAAAATGTGTATTATACAAAGCTGCAACTGGCATAGTTGTGAAAACTCGCGATGTCATATATCGCACCTATTTCATTTAATAATTTTTAAATTTTTATAAGAGATCTTATTAATTTTAAATTACAGTATTATTCGTTGTAAACTTATTACTGTAAATAATTTAGAGTTTAAAATATGGGTTTTAAAAAGTTTTTTTTTCACTGTGCTGCTAAGATAAGGTAACCCATGATTCCGACCATTAGAATACGGTCTATAGAATAAAATTTCGTAAGTTCAGTATTTAAATAATACGAATTAATTTCTCTTAAACATTTTTTTCGTCCATTTACAGTGAAGTAGTAAAATAATTCAGATAATTTCATGTTTCAGGAATTTTACTTTTGTTAAATAAAATAAGATTTGTGAAAAATAATTCGAAAAAACCTGTCTGAAAGTAGGGACGCTCGTTTCTATGATTCCTCTGAACCGAAAAGAATGCTTATATAAATAAGAAAAATTGGAAAATTGTTTGACCCTTGGATTTATAATGAATGCCTATTGCATATAATGAGGTCAGTCAAGTTATCACTCAAGTTTGCAAGTGAAAAATTAAAATCTGTTTGGAATATATTAGAAAGAGATTTAGAAATGTATAAGAAAATATACTTCAAATACTCCGGTTTAGTTGAAAACTTCGTTTAATCGTATTAAGTTCCATTAATTTTATATTTTTCGAAATAAATGATGTAATAATCGAGAAAAATCTTATTGTATGAATAATATTTATTTTGAAGTAATTTGTATGACTTGGTTTTAAACCCATTTTATTCGATTATTTATAATATGATAATTGTTAAATAAAAAAATATGATGATGTATAATAGAAAATAAGTACAATATTAGTATTTATTAGATAATAAATAGTCAAGCATTATAAGTATTTTTACGTGAAAGTAAGATTATTATGAATAATATAACCTATTATATTAAAAATATCAATGTTAGCATAAAAATGCTTATATATTTTTAATATAAATATTTTTTCTTCTTTAAATTATCAAATTTCTAC
>JABFQD010003165.1:0-13734 GCA_022817045.1 Psix sp. ZL-2020 | reverse complement strand
CAACTCGCTTCTCTCCTTTTCAAAAACTTTCACCGCCTCTTGGAGGCTCTTTATCTTCGCTTGGTACTCGTTTTCTTTATCCTTATCCATTTTCCCAATCCGTAATTTGCGACAATTTACCAAAAGTGTGTGGCTTGTACGGCACACAAAAAGGGAATGAGTTTTGGCGCGCGGATACTGGCCATCGATAGCTGGTCAGATGGCGTTACCGGTCGAGTTTTTTACTTTGAAATTTGTGGCCGAAAGGTGCAACTGAGGGGAACTACATGTTGATCATGAAAGAAGAGGAGCGTAGTACAATATTAATTGAGTGCTTAATATGATGAGTCAACTTTGAATGGTTCGAAGCTACAATATATGAGTGAAATGGTATATTTCGTACACATTGCAGATGGCGCTATATTTCTCAAAAAATTGTATTAGTTAATGTAGAATCAAAACTTTCGTATTTTTGTGGTTTTTTATTGGAAAATATTTGAGTAATAAGACATTTCAGGCAAATAGTAGATGGAGCTGCAGTCGAGTATTTTTGTAAAAATAATGTCTGTCGAATACCAAATAAGAATAGTCGCATTTTCGTATTTTTCAATTATACAGTATATTAAAAAAGAGATATATTATGCAATGTGCAGGTGGCGCTGCAGTGAAGAGAAAAATTTGATGCCAATTTTAGATGGCGCCGCAGTCGCACGTTTGTGTACTACCAGGTTAGTTAAATAGTTATATTTTTGTGGTTTTTGATTAAGTAGTATCAGCGAAATGCGAGATTCGATGCGAATAGCAGATGACACCGCTGTTGCATTATTCTGTACAAATTATGTTTGTTAAAAATTTGGGTGAAAATAATATTTGTTGGATATCAAATAAAAACATTCGTATTATTCTCGTTTTCATTTACAAAATGGAGAAGAAAAGAGATATTCCATGCCAATTGCAGGTGGTACCGCTATTACAATATTTTTGAAAAATCGTCTTCGTTCGATGTCAAATAAAAAAAGTCTTACATTTTACATTTTTCTTTAAGAAATATAAGTAAAATACTGGATTAATTACAAATTTTATATGGCGCTGTAGTCGCATATTTGTGTGAAAACAATGTTAGTCAGGTATCTACACGAACTTTAAACAAATATATTCATTAAATATATTTTATATATACATGGGAAATATATATTCATGAAAAACTTTTTGCCGTTTTACATATATGTAAACATATATATTAAAATATATTGAAAATATAATAAAAAAATATATTTTTAGTATATTTTAACATATATTTTCTCATACAGTTTTTTAGACATGGTACTGAATGTGGATAGTAACTGTAGAATCATTACCAACTAGTTCACAAAACTAACATGGTCAGAGTATTAAATTACTAGTCGCACCATAACATGTCACAAAATATTGCTATGATCTAAAATCTAGTTGACAAAGCCATCGATTTATCTAATATAAGGTTTAATGAAAAAAATTATCTATTGTAAAAACAACCTCAATTAATATCAATTACTCAAAATCTTAGTGATAATTAGAATATCTCTATATTCTAATCATATAAAAATATATTTAAAAAGTTTATATTTCTGTAATATATTTGTGTCTATATAATTTTTAATTTCAAAATATATTTTCAATGTACATTATACATGTTTGTTGCAAATATTTAAAGAAATATGAACATTATATATTTTCGATGTATGTATGACATATACTGATCATTTATATTAAGTAATTAATTGTATAAACTGTGGAAGAAAACCATAGTTTCACTTCTATTCATAAATAGAATATCACTAAAAATCAATGAGAAATTGAAAACGAAAAACCTTGATGTTGCCTTTTAAAATAATAATAAAATAGATAAATTTTTCAACAAATTAATAGATAAGAATCATGTATTCTCTGAATCCAATGTTATATATAGTATTAATTGTAAACACTGCGAAAAAATATAAGTGGGACAAACAAAAAGATACTTAAAAACCAGATTATATGAACATAAGTATAATATAAAATAATTGGAACCAAAATCGCACGCCTCGCTAACGAAACACCGAATCGATTACGATCGATTCGAACTATAGAAAACGAAACGAATATAGAAAGAAACATTCAACATCATCAAATATGAGAATGCGATGAATGAGAAAAACGATATATAAAGAATAAGTGTTTTATATCACGATGTTTTTAAAAGAAAACGAGCGACTCAAATAAGGTTGTAGAGTCCTACATTACCAACGATCCGGGAAATTGAATTGTCACCCGTTATGAATGTCGACGACTCATTATTTCAATGTCAAATTGAAAAGTGTACTGTGTAAATGTTTCTGTACATTATGCCGTTGTTCAACTATTCGTTAATTTATTATCTCTTAAAAAATATTATACGTTTGTAATTTGCACACAAAAATCATAAAAAATTTATTACAAACTCATGTGAATTATGATATAAATTGTAGCTCCGAAGAGGTACAAACATTTTTTGCGGAACGTTAGCTGTAGAATCAAAAGAAAGAATTAGTTCTGAGCAGACAAATGTGAGGAATTGCTTAAACTTCGTCACATCTGTACTTAGCTCCTCATGGCCACAGAAAAAAAAGGTTTTGAAATAAATTTTATTATTAAATTAAAATTTCTATTGGCAATAATAGTTTTAAATTGTAAAATATAGATCCGTTTTTATATAAAAAAGTCTTTATCTAAATAAATTGTTCTAAAAATGTTTAAGATCTTTTAGTAAATTAAAATTGTTATTAGTAATAAAATTTTTAAATTGTGAAATGTAGTCTTTATTTAAAATGTTGTAAGACTTTCTTTATATTCTTTGTCTAAAAACTTGTTCTAAAAATTATTACAATGTATAACTATCTTTCTGTTTAAAAGTTGATTTATAAGATATTATATTTAATGAATAATTTATTATATTTTCTTAAGCTAAAAATTTTTAGTGTAATCTCTAGTGATTGAAGATGTCTGTGAATGAAAAGTTAAGTTTTTTATGGTTATAAAATAAGTATATTCTAATAATTGCTTTTATAATAAAAATGAATAGTTGAGAAGACGATATTAAAAATTGAAAAGAGATCAAATGTCATAAAATGAGTAGATGTTTAATTCATGCAAAATTTCGTTAACATCCTTAATTTTTTTTTTTAATTACATTTTAATTCTAACAATAGGTTGAAAATGTACAACAACAATTGATTATGTTTAAAGATATATTTACAAGTTGAAAACATATGAATGTTATTTACATAAACTTATATAATGTAAATATATCAATATGTGTCCTAATAACATTTTTCGTTAAAATCGCGTTGTTCAAAGTATTATAAAATAAAAAGTTGCAATATACTTGACACAAATTATTGTACTTACCCTCACGATAATTTATAAAACTAGATATAATAAAATCTTGCTATTTTCTTTATATTATAAGAAGCTATGATGATAATTTGAGAAAAAAGAAATTAAGAGCATAATTTCTCAAGAGCTTGAACTAAAATTTTATAATTACATTTTCAAGTCTATACTACGTATATAAGAATTATTTAGCCAAAAAAATCATTATACGTTAGATATAGAGGGCGAACTACGTTGTCAAAGGAAAAAAAGAAATGAATCAAGTTAAAATGATTAATATTTGTCATTGCATGAGGTACACTCATTCTTCTGTATGTTTGGTGGCCGTGTGAACATGAAACTGCACATCTTGTCAATGTTCGCCATTTTCAAAGCTGCTCGATTCTGGAAGAAACCATTGCGAATGGTTTCGAATGGGTTTGAGCGTTCATCGTCGATTGTCATCTTCCGCTTACCTGAAGAGAAAACAAATTTATTTAGCCATAGAGTTTAAGAGGGCATTTATTCAATAAAAATTGATAGTTAACAAGATATAAAAAATTATATGCAATAAAAATGTAAAAAAATGTAAAAAGGACATTTTTCCATTAATAAAGATTGCATTGAAGTTTCATATTAAATTTCAATTAATTAAACAATAAATTCCAAAATTCATTTATTATTTATAACTCAGTCATTCATCAGTCCCAAGAAAAGGCTGTGCATTGAGCATGTACTTAGAGTCCACATCTACGCACGAAAAGAATTTTTGCTCGAACTTGTCTGGTTTCAATGCGATGTACTGAGTGTAAGGGAATCTGGCTTTACTTGAAAATAACTGCTCATTGATTGTAACGTCCGGTTCTGGCTTGTAGTTTGATATGCAATTTTCGATGAACCGTTTCCAAATTGCAAAAATCAGAGCATATTTATCAGTCAGAGGTAGGAAGCGCATACGAATTTCTTTAATAAATCGAAAAAACACGCAAACACTCGATAATTAAGAGAAATATATGTGTTAAATATTTTCTAATTTTTGTAATTATACTCTTCCACCCCTAAAATAACAGAACCCCACCTGACGGTTGAGGGGGGGGGGGGGATATTTATATAAACTTATTGATCATACTGCTTTTGAGTTCTAAATATGATCAGTCAAATTCGTATGTGTCGTAGCTAAAATATGTGAGTGAAATTGTGCACATTGCAGATGACGTTATATTTTTAAAAAAATTATATTAATTAATTTGGAATTAAAACAGTCGTATTTTTATGGTTTCTTAATAGGGAATATAAAAGTAATAAGACCTTTCAGGCAAATAGTAGATGGCACTGCAGTCGGGTATTTTTGTGAAAATAATGTTCATTGGATGCTGAGTAGGAACAAACATATTTGTATTATTTCTATTTAAAACACATAAGTTATTAGAAAGATTTTATGTAAATTTCAAATGGCGCAACAATCGCATATTTTGATAAGAATAGTATTTTATCGATGATCAATATTACTAGTTATTTTTAAATGGTTTGTAGCTAGAACATATGGATCGAACAAATGATTCCATGCAAATTGTAGTTGGCGCTGCAGTTGCATATTTGTGTAAAATAATTTCTGTGGAATACCATATAAGAACAGTCGCATTTTCATGTTTTTTAATTATAAAATACAGTAAAAAAGAGATATTTTATACAATATGCAGGTATCGCTGCAGTTTTATATTTTTTTGATACCTTAATTAGATACCAAATGAAAATAGTTACATTTTTGAATAGTTACACACAAAAACAATCGTTTGTTTGTGGTTTCTTAGTAGGAAATATAAAAGTAATGAGAAATTCCATGCAAATCGCAAGTAGCGTTGCAGTTGCATATTTCTTAAAAAATAGTGTTTCTTGAATGCTTAATAATATAATCAGTCATATCTGAATAACTTCTTGTTAGAATATATGATTGAAATGAAAGATTTGATGCAGATCGTAGGTGGCGATGCAGTCACATATTTGTGTAAAAATAATTTTTGTCGGATACCGAATAACAATGGTATTCTTGGCGTTTTTATTCAAAGAAAGAATAAGACAAAAGATATTTCATGCCAATTCCAGGTGTTACCGCAGTTGCATATTTCTTTAAAACTAGTGTTCGTAGATACTGAATAAAAACAGTCTTATCTTTGAGATTTTTTTATTAGGAAATATATGAGGGATGAAATATTTCATGCCAATTGCAGGTGACGCTGCAGTCGGATATTTCTCTGAAAATAATTTTAAGATGCTTAATATAAACAATTTCATTTGTATAGCTTCTATTAAGAACATGTGAGTGGAAAGGAAGATTCGATGCAATTTGCAGATAGCGTCGCGATTACAAACTTCTGAAAAAATGTTCGTTCGATGCCAAATACAAAACGTTTCACTTTTTTCATTTCTGATTAAGAAATATAAGTTGGATTTATTACAATTTTCAGATGGCGCTGTAGTCGCATATTTGTTTGAAAAAAATTTTTGTCAGATACCAAATGAAATCATTCGTATTTTCGAGGTTTTCGTTTAGAGGCTTGTAACACCATTTTCATATTTTTTTATTATTAAGGAACCTTTAAAAGCATTTTTATAAATTTAATAAATGAGATAGATTGTATGGAACCTTGAAGTCATTAAAATCGCAAGAGATTATTGCCTTAATTAAATCATTACCTAGAGCGCGGTTGCGTCTTTAGGGTAAAACTGTGTTTCCAGCTGGAAAATCGAGTCATTCTCTCATTTTGTCGTTCCGGAGCTAGCAGGGACCGAGCCGGAAGAGTTTTTTCACGAGCACTTGCTAAGACTCCAGGGAACTGGGACTGCGCAAGCGTACCGCTACTGCTAATGTAAATGTTCAAATTCACAACATATTAGCGGTCGCGGATCCATTCGCGCACCGCACAATTGGAGAATACCAATTAAAGAACTACAGGAAGTAACATCATGCCGAGGGCGTAAAAGTCGAAATGCATAAATACGTCCGGAGCGAATGATCTCTTTCTTCTTCCATTGCGGATTCAACAGTGATAGTGTTAAATTAGAGTGATTTTATTCATGGGCTAATGGTTCTAGTTCTGGATTATATGATTTATATGGGACCTGACGGTCAACCACACTCAGCGATATCGGTGCATGCGTGACGAGGAATTTCGACGCGTAGTAAGCATTTTGCGAGGCGATGCGAAAGCACGTCACAAGATATACAAGAAAAGAAATATTTTATGCAAATTACAAGTGGCATTGCAGTCAAATATTACTTTAAAATGAATTTTGCTTGGATGATAAACTAAAACAGTCATATTTTTGTAGTTTTTCATTATAAAATAGTCATGTTACAATTTGTAATTAATTATATAAAAATTAATTTATTATTCATTTTCAAGTAATATTTTTTTAAGTTGTTTGAATCATTTTATAATAACATCGACATTTTACATGGGCTAGTTCATAATTATTTCTTTCACTAAATGGACTCTGAAATGGATCTCCTCTATTGCGTTATATATTCTTGATAATCTTTTAATAGAAAGAAGCCACATATGTAGTAAACTATTTTAGTTATTCTTGTGCCGATACGTGTTTGAATAAAAAGAGAGCTTGGTACCTAGTGCTGTTTTTACAATTACAAGCGGAGTTTCGCCTGTAACGTTTAAAAGATTAATGGGTATAATCTGATAACTCAAGGCGCTAGCTGGGTACAGGAAATACATCTGAAAATCTGTACGATGAAAGAAATTTCACTAGCTAGCTTATGTAAAATATTATTAAAATAACAGAATAAACTATATAGTATGAACAAAAAATACTACAACAATATTAATTTTTATTTCATTTCTTATATATGGTTAATTTTTATATATTTAATTACAAATTATCACGTCATATCACATAAATTAATACACTTGAATCAATAAATAAATAAATTGTACTTAATCACACAGAACTTTAAGTATTTAAATGCGATTGAGGCATTTCATATACGGCAGAGCGCCAAGTAGCTGAATTAGACACCATAAGGGAATTTTTGATTTCTGATTGAAACGATTCATCACATGCCTTCACAGTACGTAGTATGGCAATTCTGTTGATTTTGCTGCATAAAATTGTTTATATATAATAAGTAACATTTATAGAAATTACATGTTCTTGACCTTTTAAGTTGATATCATTACTTTAATTGAAAAAAATTGTTAGTTTAATTTTTTTCCATTAAGACAACACACTTGTATAAAATTTACATTTCTTTGAAATAAAAGTATAGGGGTTTGTATGACAATTATTTTACAGCCTTCAAATAAGTTACATATTTCTATATTACATATATTAAAATTTTTTTGTTCTTGGTCTAATCTTTTCAGTTTCTGATTTTTTTTAGTTATATCAATTATTTTTTTGTAAATATTTCGTAATATTCTTGAAAACATTGAGTAAAATAAATTTAAGCAAAATTATCTACTGCTGCGCAATCTTCAAAGAGCTTCTATTTAGTAATATGAAAACAAAAAGATACGACAGTTTTCTTGAGTCATTAAAAAATTCGTTTTGGAGAAACGTCCAACTGCAAAGCCACATGCGATTAGCATGAAATGTTTCAGTACTCATATATTTCCTAATGAAAAATCACAAAGATTCTTGTTTAATAGCTGCAAACATTAGTTTTACAGATATATGCAACTGCGGAGCCACCTGCAATTGGCATAGAATATCTTATTTCTTGTCCTTTTTGTGAATGAAAATGAGAATAATACAATAGTTTTTATTCGGTATCCGACAAATATTATTCTTATTATTATTATAATTATTATTATCAACCAATTTCGCGACCTTCAACTCACATTAAATCTTATAATCCACGCATGTGTTCGCTATTTATATATGACTAATCATATTAGACATTGAAGAAAAACTATTTTTTAAGAAATACGCTAGTGCAGCGCTACCTGTGATTTGCATGCAATGTTTTATAACTTTTATATTTCCTTCTAAGAAATCACAAAAGCAACTGTTTTGATTTAGAACTAACAAATATACTTTGTACAGAATTATGCAACAGCGGTGTCATTTGCTATTTGCATCATATCTCGCATTTCACTGACACTACTTAATCAGAAACCACAA
The DNA here is from genome assembly GCA_022817045.1 of Psix sp. ZL-2020. NCBI lineage: Eukaryota > Metazoa > Arthropoda > Insecta > Hymenoptera > Scelionidae > Psix > Psix sp. ZL-2020. Next base: position 5,247 of record JABFQD010003165.1, on the reverse strand, counting down.
AAATATGACTATTTTTATTTGGAATTTAACTAACATGGTAGTACACAAACATGCGACTGCGGCGCCATCTAAAATTTGCATAAAATTGTTCTCTTCACTTATACCTTTCAAATAGCAACCATTTAAATTATTAACACGTATTAAGTAACAAAAAAACATTGTTATTACAGAAATATCCGTCTGCAGCGCCATCTGCGATGTGCATCAAATAAAGAATTTCCTTTATATTTCTAAATCAGAAAACATAGAAATTCAACTATTTTTATTTAGTATCTAACTAAGGTATTACACAAATATGCAACTGCAACGCCACCTGCATATTGCATAATATATCTCATTTTTACTATATTTTATAATTGAAAAACACGAAAATGCGGCTGTTCTGATTTAGTATTCGACAGACATTATTTTTACAAAAATACCCGACTGTAGCACCATCTACTATTTGCCTGAAATGTCTTATTACTCATGTATCCCCCAATTAGAAACCACAAAAATATGACTGTTGTGATTCTACATTAATTAATATAATTTTTTGATAAATATAGCGCCATCTGCAATGTGCACCAAATCTACCATTTCACTCATGTATTGTAGCTTTGAACCATACAAATTTGACTAATCGTATTAAGCACTCAATTAATATTATCAATGAGTTTGTATAAATTTTCCCTGTTCCCACCCGACGAGTGGGGTTGTGATATTTTAGTTAGGGGCGAAAGAGTGTGATTTAAAAAACAAAAATTAAAAAATTTTGACATGTATGATTTTCTTAAATATCGAGTTGCTGCGTTTTTTTTTTAATATATTGAAGAGATTCATATATGCACCCACTCACTCAGCCCACTACGAGAGGGGGTGGGTGGGTTTTTATTTAACGTGTGGAGCTATTAAGTGTACCGCATAAAACCACCCCTTATGATGTTTTTGAATCACGCGGAAACGATATTTGATGTTCTTTTCTAAATGTTCTGAAAATGTTGCTGATGGAGAAGAAGAAAAAAACGTACGCTAAATACACGATTTCCATCGATTTTGAAGTAGTATATATTAGCTACATATGGAATAAAATGATTTTTGTTCTTGTTAAATACGCCATGGCGGCAATAAACAAATTAAGGAAATGATTGCTTTTTTAAAAATATTATATTGCAATTTTTAACGTTGAAAAACCAACACTTGTTCGTATCTGAAAAGAGGCACGATACTGTTGGCAGCATAAAAACATTTGTCCTTTTGTACTTGACCAGCGACACTACCGTATCTCTTGATACCTCGTGTATTTTAAGGATCCCATTGTAAAGAAATAAAAAGGTGAGTGTTGTATAATTTTAACATAATTCCCGTATTTTTTGGAAACAAGTCAATACAGGTTTTTATTCATAGAAATAAAGGCATGTATACGTATAGAAATTACCTACGAAAAATTACTGAAATTAGAATCACATTTATGATTGTATCGCATAATATGCTGAAATCTCTATTTAATTAATAGAAGTTGAAACAAAACATTTAAATTTGCAAAATGTTTTGTAATAATTAAACAATAATTTTCATATATTTAAATTTTCTTTCTGTTCCTTATAGTTTATGTGTTGTAAATAAATAATTTTAACATTGAAGGAATTGTTTTATTTTTCAAATAACTATTGTTTATGAAATTATTTATTTATAACAAATAATTTTCATATTTAAAAATGAGTACAAATTATATCTTTAGGTATAAAAATTTAAAAAGGCCCTGATAATAATAGCTATGACCATATCATATTTTACTTCAGATTTCGTAATATATTTAGATGAATGCTATTTCGTGGTCAACTTAATACGAGAAGTCGCGGATTCAAGTACATATTTTAACGCGCCAAACATAGCGTGATTGCTTTGCAGAAGTCGATTATTGTTACAATATGTGTTAAATTGAAGAAACGAAAGTGGCAAAGTGTTTAAATATTACTCTCAGCTGTGTACATTTCAAAACAGTAACTTCCAATTCTACGTAACATTATTGATTTTAACTGAAACATGAATAATTTTGTAATTTACAAAATCTAACCTCAAATTTGGAAACAACTTTGTACGCAATTTTATAAATTCTATTGTAAGATTCGTCATTTTGTTCATTTCTAATTTTTTTATGAGTTTGTTTTGTAAGGTAATCAAAATGTGGTTTGAATATTATTAAAGATGGCAGCGCATGATGCACTGGTGAGTTTTTTAGTCATGTAAAAAAAATTCATGTTTTCTTAACAAAGACTTTTCATTCTAAAATAATAACTTTACTTCAGTTTACATACTTTTAAAATTATAAAAAAATCGTAAAAAATGTTGATAACAATTTTTTCCAGAATTCAGTTTCTGGGGTAATGTAAGTCAAGTTAATGTGAGTTGATCCGTCATTCTTATCCGCAAGAAGTATGTGAATTTCTAATATTATCTTTTGTATTTTTTTAAACTTTTAACTATTCCACAAACTGATTTCTTACTTTTTGTCTTTATTGTTTGTATAAGGATTTACACGACTATCTAAAGAGCAATATTGAAGGAAAGGAAATATTAAAGTCATATTCATGTAATAGAAATTACTTTTTACCAAATGTGCGTTCTAAATTATGCCGCATTATAATCAAGCGGGAGCTTGATTATATTTTGAGCGGTCAACTAGCAGAAGCTATAGCAGAAAAAGCGGAGTACGTATGCAAATATTCTTCAACATATTCACTTCTATAATTTTCATCTAATAAACACTTATACTTTCAAATACATTATTGTTGATTTAATTATATTTTTTCTTTATTTTTCTATTCTTTGTTATATTATTTTTTGTTGTTGTTTTAATAATATGCTTTTTTTGTATATTGCAATAAAAAAAAGTCGCAATTTATTTCGACATCGCACCGAATTTGTTTACGCCAGTTCACTGGTTTCTACAAGCGCCATTTTGATAATTGATAAAAAAGTTGGACACAGTAATATGTTTCGGGCGCAACCTCATGTACTTTTTCACGATACCAACAAAAGCTTTATCGTTGACGATATTGCGTGAAATTTTCATTGCGTAATAAAAATTTAAATATTTAATAAATGAAAAATATATTTTTATGATATAATCTTGAATATATTAAAGAAAATTAATTAGTATTATTTTTGTTGTATGAAACGATCGTTTTGCTCGTTTGATACAAAACAAATTATGTCACATTTAATTAAAAAGATTATTGCAAAAAAGATGAATATTAATTATGGATAGTTTATCAAACCTTAACATTTAGACAAAACTATCTTCATCTGTCATTGATTAAGATTTTTGCACTTTCTTCTTGCTCGAAACCTTCATTGTTACTTGGTTGTTTTCTCGATCGTTTTTGAGCAAGAGAAGTAATTACAGCAAAACGGCATCTCGATTTTCTAAAAGAAATTCAAAATATATATAAACAAACGGCACAAAATGGTTAAAAATGAATATAGCATTTCATTTATGCCTTCATATATAGGTTATATTATATATGTGATTATATATATCAGAATTAATTGTAATAGGTCCGTAAATGAAACATGTACGTTGAAATTTATACAGGGTGTCCCAAAAGTCCCGGAACGGTCAAATATCTCGCGAAATATACATCGAATCGAAAAAACAAAAAATACGTGTTTCACCTTTTCGAAAAAGTTATTTCACAATACCACACTTGACCCCCACGCCCACCCCTGGGGGTGGGGGTGGGGCAACTTTTAAATCTTAAATGGAAACCCCCATTTTTTATTGCAGATTTGGATCCTTCATGAAAAAATAAGTAACTTTTATTCGGGACATTTTTTTCGGATTCTCGATAGATGGCGCGATAATCGGAAAAAACGATTTATCCTGATACCCTAGGGAAATTATGAAATCGGTGCAATATCTCGAGAAATACACTTTCAATTAAAAAACCAAACAAGACGTGTTCAATATTTTTCAGAAATCTATCGAATAATACCAAATACACCCCCACCCCCACTCCCTGGGGGTGGAGTGCGGGGCAACTTCAAAATCTCCATTAACAAGTTTTCTCTTTCCGGATATAAGTGACAAAAGTCAAAGTTCAGCTGTACAAAAAAGAAATTATTATATTAAAATATTTCAATCAATATAAATAATGAACAATAAATTAATTTTGTTCACAAGAAGAAAACAAATTTTATATTTATTAATAAGAGTTTAATAAATCAGAATTCGGAGCACGATTGATGAATCTTTAGGCAAATAGATAAATAGAAGACACATTTAAAAAAATTAATATAATTACCAATTCGACTGTTTTTGTAATTTTAAGGTTTGGGAATATGGAAAAATAATCGTAAACTGAAACGTTACGATTTTTCAACAATTTCCTTTTATCTTCGTATGTTTCCGATCAAAGAGAAGACACTTCATCCTACAAAGCGACGCTAATTTTTATAAACTCAAGCTCAACACTGTCTGAAATCACATTTGTATTGTTTTACATTATTACACTCATTTAATTTTTTATTTTTCACTCTATCAAATATTATGATGTTTATTATTATTCATATTATTATTACAAACATCATATACAAATTAATTAAATTTAAACGAGAATTTGTTTCGGTTTGCTTCGTTTTTGAACTACTTGTGTTTTCTGTAAAATACTTTTTGTGTGACCTCCGATGCGAAATTCGATTTTGCATGCCTACATAGCATGCGTAAAAGTGCATTTATCATATGGTCACGTGACTGCGATGTGGCGATTCACACTACCAACGGCCAACGGTGAGGACGCGGACGCAGCAAGTCGAGAGGACGTCAGCAGAACGACAACGGCCACGAACGGGTATGTTTTTACCACAGAAAGTTCGGTAAGGATGCATACCACTGCAAAACGCCGTGCAAGTTCTCCCAACAGGGAAACCAGCGAAACCGGCGCGCATCGAGACAGCCGCTGGAGACTCGGACATACCAAAACGTCTCCTCATCATCCCAGGTGGAAATTTTTGTATGGCATAACGAAGTACCAGTACTGGCCACTGATTGCCAACCATCGGCAGCCATTGTTGGTGCAATAATGGTATGTGACACGAGTATAATATGGCCCAGCACTGGCTGCTGAGTACTATTAGCCAGTACTGATCCTTTCATGGACCAACACTGGCAGCTAAGTACGAATTGCCAGTGTTGACCCATTCACGAACCAGCACTGGTAGTTAAATATTGATTTTTAGTACTGATCCATTAATGGGCTAGTACAG
>JABFQD010003164.1:0-13734 GCA_022817045.1 Psix sp. ZL-2020 | reverse complement strand
ATTAATATAAATATAATTTAAAGTTAATTTTAATTGAAAAGTTCTATTTTTTATCAAATAATTTACAACATGTTAAGCTTTAAGTTTTAAATGGGGTTAGTATACTTTTGTGATGAACTTGATTAAATATGATATTAAAATAAAATTTATTATGTAAGTTTAATTAAAATACCTATTGGAGTTCTCACAGCTGATACAATAACAACCTCGTGCTCATCCATTATTAAAAAAAACAAAAAAATTGTTTATTAAAGTAAAACTATTGCACACAGATTGCCGTCAGTAGCTTGAATAACGGAAACTTGAGCAGTAGACAGACGAGCTAGTGCCACTGGTGAATTTCCCGGTGGGAGAATGAAACGTGTCTCAGTGCCGCGTCCGCCATTTTCAATGCCCTAGTCATAAGTTAGGATACATTCAAATTAATTCAAATTAAATTATAAGACTTTATATAAACTATTTAATATAAATTTAGGAATATTATGCATCCATATTATCATTGTAAATAAAGTATTCATTATAAATTATTCACTAAAAATAGTGTAAATAAAAAAGTACAGAGTAAAATGATCGTATTATAATTTAGAATTCATTAATATTTCACTGTTAATTGGATTTAATTGTTTTCGTATTTTATGAACATTTCATTGATAGGATCGAATTTTAATTTTAAATACCCGATAATGAAACTAACAGTTACTTTTATCTAAGTTGTCCATTGAATATTGTCTCATTTATTGCTAATAAATAATTTAGAAGTTTATTTTGCAATAATATACTAATTTTTTATAATATTTCAGTTGTATTTAAATTAATCATGCAGAATTTTTCTACAATACTAAGCAGCAATTATTCCTTCATGTGACACTGATGTGACAATTGTTACTGGAATAAATATATTGATCTTTTCACTTTTATGTGAATTATTATCTTTTACTGTTACTCACATCCATATTCATTAAAATATGTAAGTAATTATATATGATATCACGATAATTGTGAGATACTATAATATTATTTGTTTTTGTAGAAGCATGTTATTTTTCCACTCAGACAATTGTAATTAAATATACAACTTAAAAAATAATCAAATCTGTAATGTAATAACAAATTTAAAACCAAAAGTGATGAATACATCATAAGTAACCATTTATTAATTATATCAGGCAATGTGTTAGTAGAAAATGTATATGATATATTGATATACACATCTGTTAACTATTTGTCTTATACCACATTTTTATATTGTATCTCTATGGAAAATTATCATAAATATCGCGTTTAAAAATTTCATGAAAAAGTTGCACGTCGTCGAACAATTTATATTCTATTTTTTAAAGTACTATTAAATTAAATTATTTTATTTTAATCATCATAAAATAAGCTACAGTCATACAATTATTATAAAAAATGATATTTATGTGGAATTCCAACTTTTAATTCTCGGTAAAATTATTATTAATTTGCCATGAAATAAATGTACATTTTAGTACTTTTTATTTAATATATCAAACTCGAAACATTCAAATTATTTAAAAAATTTCTCAATTTTAAAGAAAAGCGTAAAAATTAACTTGAATAACAAAATGCTAAAATAATATCTTTTGACACTAAAGAAATATAATTTATAAAATATATTCTCATAATGTATATGCATTTAAAATGAAATCACATTTTATACTAATGTGAACATATAATTTCGTTGTAATTGATTGTTTAAAAATCGAATTAAGAATAGATTCATCATTCATTTATTGAACATTTAAAAAATCATTACGCTTGTTCAAATAATGAATAACTTTTAATCCATCTCATTCACATAAGCAATAATTATTAAAAGCAATAAAAATATTCAGAAACCATTTTTAATACTTTGAAAAGATAAATATCTTTGTCATTCGAGCAATTATTGTTTATTACTGAAAAAAAATCAGTTAAATAAAGTTAGTTGTTAACTTTCATAGCATATTAGAATCTATAAAGGGCCCCTTGTACCCAGCCCTACCTAACGTCAGTGTCGGGCGTTTCCCTTTGCGACGTGCAGGTGTCGCATGCGGCGATGGCGGTGTTCGTTTGTTTTTACCCAGCGTGCATTGTGAACAGTGCAGAACACTTGTGACTGGTGCTAAGATGGCCGACAACAAGGAGGAGATTTTGGAGTGCGCAGAAAAACGAGGTATTTGTCAAGCGTGTGTACTTTAAATGGTTTGCCGGGGCACCCGGAAGCCTCAGGCAAGCGATCAGCGTGCGTGATCGCAATGTCGCGGGCGCGAAGCCGCGCGCGAGCCTCCTGCGACCGATGCCATCTGTACCGTCATGCAACCTCGGCGCCGTCGGGCTCACGGTGAACATTCGCGACGTCGACATCAACGACGTCGCTTAACCACGCGGCGGTGTCTGCTCTTGGATTTACTTAGACTATTAGAGTGGACTTTGCGAACGCAACCATCCTCACCTTACTCATTAAGGTCACAACGGCATCGGCCTTGCAACTGACGGCGCCTTGGCATGATCGCGCGCACCGGCGAATTAATTTCCTATTTTAGTCAATCAGCCCACCACCGCATCACACGTCATCTTCCTCTTACTCCAGTGAGTATTTTCTGTCATTTTTTTGGTATGAGTTCACAAAACGTGTCTGCCCAGACGTCAGTTGAACAGATTCGCAAAGTGTTACACTTGCGACGAAAATCGATTCTATTGGCTTTTGGATTTCACGCTGACCAGTCGGGTCGTTGACAAGTTGTTAAGGCAAAATGATACGTGCTTATTTTTTAGGAAGGGAAGTTATTCGTTTAGACCATAAACAAAACGAAATGTATCAGTGTTTTGATGAACGTCGGTACAACTGGCTTAGCGTAAATTAGTCTTTTTTAAGCGAACAGAATCGATTTTTTATTCGCATGTCGACATTTTCAGATTTATCGTTTTGTTTCTCTGATGAATTATGAGACTTATTTATAGTATTGAGACATTTTTGCGTCTGTCGTGGAAAATTTCTGCGAAAGCTAGTATATGGATATTCATTGTTTTGAACTTTAAACATTATTTTGACTCATACCAAATAAATTATAGGAAATATCTCACTTTTCGGCATCGCAACTAAAATCGAATTAATGATTTTTTATGATTATTTTGGCTAGTACTCAAAGTTTCGTGAAAGTGGATGAATCGATATTCAGTTTGCGGATTTGGAGGTTAGAGTGCTCAAAGTCGTGGTGCGCATGGTGTCATTTGAGAATACCCTCGGAACTTCCGAGTCAAAAGTCTTGTTTTTATGAATCATCGGGAAACTTGATCAGCAATATCACATTTGTAAACATCAGATTTATCGAGTTATGATTTTAGGTCATTTTAAAATCATCTTTAAATTGTATTCATCTAAACATGCAAAATTAAATTAGATAGAAAATATAAGGGAAAACTATGAAAGGATGTGAGAAATTATAAGAAAGCTTTTTTAGGCTCTGTTCTATATCTGGTCATGCTTCAGCTTTCTTAGTAGAATTTGTGTAAGGAGTATATGTTATTGATTGGATTCTAAACGAAGGTCGGTCTGTTCTGACTGGCTTTGAAATACTTTTTATAAAATATAACCTATTCAATACCTTATTGAGATTCAATAAATAATAATGGGATTTATCATTTTTGTATACTTATTCGATTGTTTATACACTTAAAAGCTTGGAAATTCTAACTTATTGCTATAAATTAACCAATCATTTTATGGAACTGAAAGAACTTTCTTAAAAATATCTAATTTTTAATTGAATTTCAATATTGGTTTTAAAATCAGTGAAATATTATAAAACAAATAAAATAAAGAAACTCTATCATTTCACATGATGTGGTTATATAAATCTTAACATTTAAAGTTATTAAATGAAGAAATAATGAATTCAACTGATTAGTTATGATAAGTGAAAATACCTGATTATATTTAAAGCCACAAAGGAAAAAATTACCCTCAGGTGGCACTTTATTTATCAAAGTCATGAATACACTTTGTCAAAGACAAAGCTCACGTATAGTTGCTACCGCTAATGAACAAGAATCTGTAATGATTAATTTATAATTGAACGCCTAGGCTTCATAAAAATAAATGTCACAATTTTTTAAATTACGATTCATTAACAAATTTCCTACTTTCATTACTCAATTCAATTACATCATCGTGAATTACTTTAATACACGATAAACAAGTATCTGCAATATGAACACTCAACTTTAATTTCATTTCTAGAGTTTTATTTTTATTGAACGGTGCTTGGAGTACATCGCTTAAAATATAATATCAAGAGATATTTTAAAAGGTGTTGCAAACTTTTAAAACTATCAGTTTTAAACCTTAAATAAATGAAAAATTTACTGTCTTTCGCAATTTAAATTATTCCAAATTGAATTTCATTGACTCATAATTCCGAATTAAAATAAAATAAATAATTCTTTGCGGTGAAATTTTATTTCTTATATTGAAAGTGAGAAAAGTCATTATGATTTATCAATCATTGAATATCTTCGTTAAGGATATCTCAAAATAAATTGCAGTAGACATAAATGAATGACTAGCAACATTTCAATGTCGATTTGTATGGGACAAGTTTGTACGTACATTTTGTACACTTGAACAGGAAAGTGGTGTACAATGACACAGCTACAAGATTTCGTGATTGGATTTCACTTATGGGCTCGGTGGACGCGCCTAGTCCAACTTATGAATAACTGATAAAGCGAATGTTATCCGCTAAGCAATCTTGTGCATGTTGATGCGCCTGTAGAATCAAATTAACTTTAATTTTTATCGAAATTGTTATTTTTCAATCATTTTTATGCCTTGATTTCCAAATATTGTTCTGTTTTCAATATCGTGAATATATTTTGGGAAATCAATTGTTCTAATGACTTAATTAAAGTTCGTTTTAATTGAATAATAATACCAATTTCAAGCTTGTTAAAATGATATAATATTGAATGAAATATAATTTCATTGTACTGATTATTGACAGTATTTTGTAGGTGTTAAGATTTCAAATTATCAGTTGATGAAACCGATATGTACTGTTGTTTCTTATTAAGTTATGCTTGTACATATATCATTTATGAATAGTCCCAATAAAAAATAAACTTACAACTGCATCAGAAATCAGAACGACGGATCTAGTTGCAAGATTAATTTGCCTGTCTTCTGGATAAGCTGTCTGATAAGAAAGAAAATTTATTTTGTTAAAATTGTGTTGGTGTGTAAATACTAATTAATTTTCATAGTCTGATGTCATATTTTCCGACTACATTATGATTTAATGACATAGTTTATGATAATCATTTTTTTCTATTATATATTTAAATCGATTTTAAATCATATTTTGAATCATGTTTTTCCAAATAAATCAAATACTGAATAAATAATGTGTATTATTTATTCCAATTTTTCATGAAGTTGAATTTTTTGTTTAAATAATTCTCTTTTAATTTCAGGATATTTAATATGATTGAACTACATTTCTGACAATTCGAATTAACAGTTTGATATTCTAAAGGGACACGCCCTAACATGGCGTGTGTTAAATTGCTAGAAGTATATTGGAAAAAAAGTTTTTTTTATAGTATATTTTTTTGTATTGGAAAAAGTATAAGATGAAAAGTTAAAAATTTGTTAAGTTCATTATTATTTTATTATAATCAATGTATAAAAAATATTTATTTTCATAATTATTTGCATGTATTGTTTCAGAAAAATATTAAATACCGAAATTAGTCTTTAGTCAAGAACACGGTGATAGAAAAATAAAAAATTATATCATTTCGACGATGACAATGTGGTGCAAATCGTAGTACTAAGATATCTCTTGAGAATTTTCAACGAAATAAGTTGACTCACTGGTCTTCCGTATAGTCTATCTTTGTTGTCTCGAGTATACTTTCGAGTGTTGCAAGGCACAGTTAACAATGTCATATAGTCTAAGTTGTTAGAAGAGTGCGACGACACTGCAACGGAAGTCTATCAATTCCTAATTTACATTGCTGCCGAATCGATTGTTTGATTCGCAAAATGTTTGCGTCATTGACGCTATTCTATAAACAAATCGAACAACTTGTTGAACTTGCATTCTTTTTGTCGAATTCGTTCTTATCGGTTTTTATACGTAGTATTTTTAAAGGCTAATATGAAAGAACATTTTGATCATTGTCTAACGCAAGAGTACAATTTTTATGAATAATATAAAACTTAGAAGAAGACTATGGAAGAATGCAGTAATTTACACTTTAATGATATGGACGATTTAGAAAAACTGCCATGAAATTTGCAATTATTTACGCTTTCATCCTAGATATATTGAAGATGACTACGTATTTACAAGCTATTACAGCATATGTCATGTTACAATATTATTTTATAAGCTTTTTATTGAAGATCCATTGAACGTAAGAGATCACAATCTGAATTTCATGTTTCTAACTCAATTATTATAATCAAGATGTTAATTAAAAAAAGACGCCAAATTAATATCAAAGATGAGAAAAAAATGAATAATTTTCTCATGTTGATTTCAGAAGCAGGTACAACTGCTGTATCAAATATCGTTCGTCTTATCAATTTAATTAGTGACAAAAAGGTGCAACAACTTTTAACGAGTGCGTTTAGGCAGCAGACTGGATCAAACGGTATCGAGCTCGGCAAAATAAGAGGGCGTAATTACTATATTCGTGCTCGAATCCAGCGACTATCTCAACTGTAAGATCCCGTTAGCATAAGCGGGACCTCGTAATCATGAATGTAATTCTCGCTGGACGGATTATTCACACGTACTTGAAGCTTTGCACGCAGTGTAATCATTGGTTCCAAACTGTGAGAACATCGTCGATTCAATTACATTGATTTCAATCACACTCTCGATTTCCACCTTGCGCTCTATTCCTAATTTCACACTTTTGTTTGGCGAATATTTTTGTCTCTCATAAATAACATTGGCATAGAAACAACTTTACGAGCAGAGAAAAGTAAGAAGCAATACAAGTATGTTTACGCCGTCTGAAGCAGACTGAAGTCGTCTGAAGAGAAAACAAGAAAAACAACAAAATTGAACAGTTTAGAACAAATTTTACTTTGTCTTCTTACTGTATCTCAAGTCGAGTTATTACTTTCACGCTGATATAATATTTTTGTAAGGAACATTTTTTTAGAGAAACAGTGGAAACTTTTATTAGTCTTCATTTCTAGTAAAATGCTGTCTCATTTGTTTTGAATATTTACAATGCTGAAAAAAGAAGGAATTATCATTCAGATTTAGGCAATTTTACGATGTTCTTTGTACTATTTGTACAAACCATTGTTCGTGATGACTGTAAAATTGAATATAATCGAAGTTCAACGAACAGGATACCGTTATTTATACGCCTAATTGAAACTTCTGTGTTTCGTTTCGACACTGTATTTGCCGTCATTTAAATTTTTGAATGATAGGCGCGAGAGTTCGAAAGCTATTGGGCATATAATGATTGAATCGACGTTTTCACGATTCTTACATCTGAGTAGCGGCCCACGCCGGCTGACTCAGGTCTCACATACAAGTGAGATGCAAATGGTGGCGGCTAGTAGCTATTTGTGTCAACGAGATTATACAACAACATCCCTGTCTCTCCGCTAATGCACTTGGTACTTTTATTTGTCTGTCTATTGATTTGTTAATGGCACGCTTTATCGCAGTAGAACCCTGATAATCTTTTATGATTTTGTTTTTTGATTTAATTACACAGTCCAACGACCGGACTTTAATAAGCAAATCAGAATCTTCAAAAAGCGCTCCGGCTTGATTAACAAGTAGGCTAACGGGGTTGCAAAACTTTCTTTCTTCACGCTTGAAACCAAACTAACTGGTTTTCTAAACGCATTTTTTTTGCAATCGTGGCGATCCATTTTTTAAATATGCGTAAACAATTTATTATTCCCTTTTTGGATGAATGATTTAACCAAAGCACTCGAATGCACTTTTGATTTAAAATGTTTATTAAGGTATGACAAAAAATGTGATGCCTACACGCGACAGTCAATACGTTTGATAACTATATTAATGCAACTAATGTTATGTTCATTTTTATATACACATCGGCTTGAAGTTGACACGCAGAGAGAGTATTTGCGAATAAACGAGCATTCGGAAAGTTTCGTGTTTCACGCAAACTATCATTGACGGATCTTTCGTGAAGGAATGAGTTTGTTTTAAATCGATCTGTATACGAATCGACTCAATGTTATACTTTGTGTGTTACTTCTCACTCACTTTTTTCCTTTCATTCCATCCGATTAAGTTGCTGAGTATAGTGAACTTGACTGCTTTTCAACGTTAATTCTTTAATTGTGACCCAATAGTGCGGCTTTCATCAATCAATGTCGCTCGAACTACTTTTACGTTGAGAAATAAATCCAGATATTGTTTTATTATTCAAATTTATTATTAATATATCGTCAGCGCATATTTAGATTTTCATTTATTAACATTGTATTTGAGCTTGCTCAATTTATGAGCGACTTATTCTTACATTTATATATACAGAAATGATTATTAATATTGAACGCGTATGTTCAGCCACGAATTGTAGGTGTAATTTTATTTAAATGATCACTTCAACATCTTTGTTAGCCATTTGGTTCATTGTATCGTAATTACGTCAGCGACATCAAAACAATCGTAATTATGATTCATAGGTAGAGAAAACACATCAAATCACGTTATCGAACCAATCACCCGTAGAGTTGTCGAGCTACTGATGTTAAGTATCCTTATATAGTTTTTATATTTATACTCCATAACTCTGGGTCTGAATTACATTTATCATATAGAACATGTATTCATAAAATAGCCGTAATTGAAATTCTATTGAACATAAATTTTTACTCTCTGTAATAATTAAACATTCATTTGTAATAGCTCTGAATTTTATGGTCGTTATAGACAGCAAAGGATTAGTACAAAACTCTCGCAGAAAAAACTAGAATTCTCTAATTATTTTATTGAATTTATTATAGTTTTATTACGATTATATAATTTTACTCCGATCGTATCCTTTCATCGATATGACATATGTTTTTTTAACCTTATATATTATGCGATCGAGTTACGTGTGGGTGTGATTACAATTACTTCTATAAAAAATTTGATATCTCATAAAAATGTTAATCAATTTTTATTGTAATTTACATTTATTTGTAAAAAAACTAGACTGCGTAAATTTGTGCATTTAATATTCAGTATTAATTATGAATTTTAAGGGAAAATTAAAACAAATGTGAAAAGATGAAAAGATATTTTCGAACCTTAAAAAACCTTTTTCACGTTAATATACCTGCATGGAATAGCATCACAGTACGGAACGTGAATTAAATACAATAATTATTCAAACTCGTAGTAGAGTTCTAGGCAAATCTTCAGATACTTGATTCAAATGTATATAGTGCACGCTCTCATTTGACACGGTTGTGATTTTGCGACGTCCGTACACCCTCGGACATACATATATGCTACAAAATAAATTCATTTATAATTTGCGCTAGACGCGCTCGCGATTCTTACTATGGTCTAATTATTTGCTCACCGTTAAGGTTATTGCTCAGTAGCTAATATTAGAAATTGAATGGCTGCAGTGGCAGATAGAAAAATATTGAACATAATTGAAAGAGCATTTGAAGACAGGTGTTTTTAATACGCGAATAATTTCAGCATAATGAGCATTATGCTTTATTTCACAGAAAATTGCATAATTTAGATGAGATCAGTCAATTAATAATGGGTTATAAGGAAATTCAAAAGTTATGACATTTCACTTACAATTAAATGTAGCCAGATAATTAATTATTTACGTTTTTAAAGCATATCTTCGAATATTTTATAATTACTTGCAGCAGTTTCCTCGCAGAATATTGCAGCTGTTTAGTAAGTGTTAACAGCCACAGTGCAGTTACCTTAAATAATTACATATTAATTGATCATTCTGGTCTTACTTGGTTCAACATTCTAGCGCCTTCTTTTTGAAATTGACCTAATTGATCAATTAGATATCCAATAATAATTTCGAATATTTAAGGTTCCACCATTTCGTATTAGTTAATTGTAGATTTAGCTATCAATAAATTATTCCATTCGTGAGGCAGGCTTTTTATAGTGCATTTTTACGTGAAAGGATTTATTCTTTACTTTGCAGTGATAAGCCTTATCAGACGATAAAATTTTATCGAATATTATATATGGCATGATTACTGGATTGAGATAAAAAGTGAATTCGCGCGATACGCGTACCTTACATTAGATTTACATAAATAAGTAATAATGACCACCTATAGTCCCAAGTGTCACGCTTATTTAGAGGTCTTGCACGGGGACAATATACTTCCTGATAACTGATATCCATTCTTATCGAGCTTACTTTCTTGTTTTGACGTATTTCCAAGGAAAGCTAGGGTGTAAAGTCTGATTTTTGACAAACGTGTTTTATTGTAGCAGGACAATGATATACGAAAGTCTACCGTGAAACTATTTGTTTTTTCTGAGATAATAAATCTCTGTGGCATTTTAGAGACACACACTTTCATTAAACACTCGTACTGTGAAATATGTGCCATAAAAAATTTATAGGGTACAAATGTTACACGTTTTGTTTCACTGTACTTTTACCATCAGATTTAATGAGACATTTTGAAATGTAATACAATCTTCGAAAAGTAACTTGGAATTTATAAGAGTAATGTCGAAGAGATTTTTATAAATCAACAGAATTATAATATAAACTTCATTCACTTGAAGAAGCTCTGTTCAATTTTTAAACAGGAGCTTAGAAAAAAAATAGAAACTGAATATTTTAAGTAAAAATGAATGTACAAATAATTTATATGTTGCCTTAATTTTTCAATTCTCGTATTAAAAATTATGCTGTGCTCTACTAAGATTATATTATTATATCAGTTCAAATTTATACATAATATGAAGACAAATTATAATCGATATATATTGCGTCATGCATTTATGATTCATCGCACCGATAGCTGCTACTCTACAATGTCATAAATTTGTTTTCCACTTAATTAATGTTTTTTTTTTATTATACTAATAATATTTCAATATATATATTTTTGATTTTCAAGCGTAAACAAAGTTATACAAAATATAATATACCGTACAGCTTAACTCAATTAAACTAATATTCCGAGTTAATAACCCGTGTTAGAAAACTCAAAATCTGGAACACATTAGAACCAAACATATTATACATTATGATTCGACAATCAAACAGCTGTAAAAATCTTGATTCTAAACAACTGAAAGTACAATTTTACATTCGCTCTTCTCTATGTCTTCCAACATCCGATCCACTTCTCGTAAATAATTATGATTTAAAATGACGAGTACTTAACATGAACGTGTAACATTATGCTTGTAATGTTACAAGCTAAGAGCCTTAATCACGAGTTGCAATTTACGATAGTTAGCGGCAGACTGTCTGAAAAGACAGTGTCGCTTGTTGGTCCCTGAAGTTGGTCACAGATTGGATACGGGGGTGGGAGATGAACTACCAGAAGAAAAGAGAAGGGGTTGATTTAACGCGAGTACACACTTTGTTGTGCGCAACCGCGACGCACGTCACGTCTCGCGACCGCGCTCTTTCATTCATTCTTCAGTTTTTTCATTCTTTTTTTGTTTTTCTCAATTTGTTATGCCGTTATATTCTATTTGTCAATTTTGCGTATCAAATTTAATTCCGTGTTCGCGTCAGTCTGGATTGTGGTATGCGCTATCAGTGTCGTCGATAAATGAAGTTGTGCTTTCGATGTTTGATTTGCATTAAAAGTGGATTTTATTATTGTAATTAAGTGTGACTAGTGATCTCATAATGGTAGTTGCAATGGTTACGAGTTACGATCAGCCTGAATTAGGTAGGCTTTACATCAAACCGGCGATATTTTATAAATAGATCGCTTCAATTTGCTTCGCAACGTCATATGCGTTATTTTTATAATTCACCTCATATAAGGAAAAATTGCTATTCTACTGCAATTACGTTCATTAATGCAAATTTGCCGAAACCATTGCAATGGTAATGATTTACGAGAAAACAATTTTATATTGATGCTAATGTTAAAGTTAATGTTAGTAGTACTGAACATTATGATTCGCAAAAAGTGATTTTTGAAAGAAACATTTAAGAAAATTATAACTTAAACAGTAATTCAACTCACTAATATAAATGTATTTTAATGATAAAATTTTAAAATTAAAATTAAATTTATACACAGAAAATATTCACAAATTATTAGATTTTCCTCATATAAATGATAGAGAATAATTCTATTCTCTAAAATTTGCATTATAAATTTATAATATTTGGTCATTAATATTATATTTACAAATCATATATTATTATATATTACTATTCGTATAATGATTTTAACACATGCTTTTTTATCGACATAGTTCATAAATGCAAAAAATATGATTTATGATGTATTATTAAACTAAAATTAATTACCTGAATAGTATTTTGTTCACTTCTTTAATTTAATCAAAGCTATTCAATTACTATGGGAAAATGTAAACTTCAAGCTCCTGCTGTTCAACCATCGCTAGCATTTGTTGAAAAATAAAAAAAATGATTTGTTATATGTGCAAACGGTGGAGTTTGTTTACCTTTCTCTACTTTAAGTAATTTAGCGAGCGGAAGATAAGGTTTATTAATTACCTTATGTACGAGCGATTAAATTGTTCCATAATTCAACCCACAGCGAAGTAAATTGTTAGAAAATGTATACATTCTAATTAAATTGTCTCCAGTGTTTTATATTATGAATGCATTCATTTTAGGTATGACATTTTTATTTGCATCCATGTTCTCAGAAAAAGTTGCTGATAACTTAAAATACTAAATACCGTTGATTGTAAAATCTGTAATTGTAACATTTGAAATAATATTTCAAGACATGATATATTAATTAGAAATTAAATAAGTCAATGATTACTTGATCAATGATAGGCGTACGTGAAGAAATTTAATCTTGAAAATCAGGTTTCATCATGAACATTTCTACATTTCTTTTCTTAATTTTCGGCTATGTGTATTTTTTATAATTTATGCAAAGTAGTAAATTGTTTTAGTGATTTTGCATTCGTTGTCCTTGACATTTCATTTTCGAAGATTCTATACAAGTATATTATATTCTAAAAGATAAATTCTATTTTTCATTCGACTTAAACAGCATTAATAAAAAATTACTGATTATTTAACCATATATTTATACAAACGTTATTGTATACTTTAGTGTAAACATTGTCACGGTTAGGTGCATATTGTTATTAAAATAAATGTCACTACAATGTTCTTGATCAGATATTACTGTTCGTTATAAGATAGAAGTGTTATTTATAAATAATAAATTAAATAATTATAGTTGTACACATATACTTGGCATAAGATTATCTTAGAGAATTTGTTCGGATACTTCGTAATTATCATAAAAATTTGTTTTTTTCTAAACTTATACATGTGTATGTAAGATATTCTAACTACTATAATATGTGAGACTGTTCATTGCTTCACGTACATTGACTGAAGATGAAATATTTTGATTTTGGGTATGCAATTTTATTTAACGCACCGATAACCGAAATAATATTTGATAATGATTAAGGAAAGTACTATGCAAGATTTTCATACGAACAGACTTTCAGTTTATCGTAATAATGTTAATTA
>JABFQD010003163.1:0-13734 GCA_022817045.1 Psix sp. ZL-2020 | reverse complement strand
ATTTCTCGAGATATTGCACCGATTCCATAATTTCCCTAGGGTATCAGGATAAATCGTTTTTTCCGATTATCGCGCCATCTATCAAGAATCCGAAAAAAATGTCCCGAATAAAAGTTACTTATTTTTTAATGAAGAATCCAAATCTGCAATAAAAAATGGGGGTTCCCATTTAAGATTTAAAAGTTGCCCCACCCCCAGGGGTGGGGGTGGGGGGGTCAAGTGTGGTATTGTGAAATAGCTTTCCGAAAAGGTGAAACACGTATTTTTTGTTTTTTTGATTCGATGTATATTTCGCGAGATATTTGACCGTTCCGGGACTTTTGGGACACCCTGTATATAAAGTTTAGGATATTGATGCACGAATATACATACAAAATGCTACGATTTTTAGCGAGCGATAAAAACATTTTTGCATTGTTTTGTATAATAATTTTTATTTTATAACAATAATTACAATAATTTTGTTTCTATCATTAATATATATATATATATTTATTAATATAATTATTATATTAGAGCAATTTAATCTCTTTTTATTTTTACTTAAGCGTATTACAATGCCATATTACAATTCATACTGTCACATGTATGATATCAGGGTTGTCAGCATGAACTATTTCATTTTATGGTTTTCTTTTAAATGTTTTTATCTTTCCACTGCTCGTTTGTAATTTTATTCATTAATGCTGTTTATATTTTTCAAGTTTATTTTCCATTGTATGACCAATTAACTCATTTTCAAATTTATTTTTCCATTTTTTTCTGTTAATTAGTACAACCTCGACGATTTCCACTTGTTTCATTTTTATATTTTTAATAATGACAATTTCAATTTTTCGGTCTTTTTATTCTCGCAGATGCTTCTACAGTCTGAATTCCATAAACATTTGTTTTCACTGATAATCATTCGAATAAATTTATTGCTAATGCATATTTTGTTACAACGAAATTTCGTAAACTTCCATTTTTACTGGTATCCATTCTACAGCGTTTTTTCCACAAAATTTTAATAGCGATTTTATAAACATTCGTCTTTATAACTTTTATTTCAGATTTTTTTCATTTTTTTTACAGTGCTGCAATTTCGTTCAATTTTTATACAAATAAAATTTACATCTAATCTTTGTCAGATAATTATTTTACGGCTCTCA
This sequence comes from Psix sp. ZL-2020, assembly GCA_022817045.1. Taxonomy (NCBI): domain Eukaryota; kingdom Metazoa; phylum Arthropoda; class Insecta; order Hymenoptera; family Scelionidae; genus Psix; species Psix sp. ZL-2020. The sequence goes on along the minus strand of JABFQD010003163.1, from coordinate 12,583 downwards.
ATGTGTATTTTAACGTAATAATTGTTAACAACTTGAACCCCGGCACTTTTTTTAAAAAGTCAATTTTAATACGATTTTAGCGTTCAACTCGTAATAAATCCATCATTTTCTATATATGTTATATAAATGTTATTTTTATAATTTCATTAAATTTACTATGCTTCGTAGGTTCGATTTTATATATACATCTAGGCTCCTTTTCAGATTTCTTTATTCTCTGTCATATTTTTTGGTTCTCATAGTTTTATTAATATAATATGTAATGATGTTAATTTATATTAAATAATGAATTTATATATAAAAACATAAAAAATTTCAATTTACTATACAAATTTTAATGAAACTTAAGGTTTTTTAAAAATGTCATTTACTAGAGCGAAAACACTGAAAATCGAATTCATTGCGTCCACTGCATCCGGTCGTCACCGTTTCAGAGTACAGTCAAAAGATGCAGCCGTAGAAGGAGTATTTAAAGCTTGCTTCGAATTGAGTTTTAATGGCAAACTACATTGTCATAGTTCGATATATTTGCCGAGGGCCTGTGAATTTAAGAAAAATTGTATTTATTATTTCTTCTTCCATGTAATTTTAAAAGTTAACATAACAAAATTTCTTAGAGCTCATTTTTGTCAAAACATTTATTCATTGATAACACTCGTTTAATTTATGTTATAAATAAGTTACAAGTTTCAAAACTCTTATTTGATCTAATTTAAGCTAATGCGAGGTTTGGACTTTATTATATAAAAGAAAATCAAGCGGCGTGTTATCTCAGTCGGTTAAATCATGGTTTTACTCTATATAATATAAATGAAACTTTAAGAATATTGCTACGTTCACAGCGCATCAAGCTGAGATGAAATTGATGAAAACTATAAACCAATCCTTAAGTTATCTCCAGCATTCTTCTGTTTGGAAATTCATTTATTTCGATTCTCTAGCTCTGTGTAAAAAGATTTTACTTTTTCCGACGAATATCGAGTGAAGTGATTCAATATTTGGCTTTCGTTTAAGAAATTGAAAATGAATTTTTTTCATATTTCAATTTTCATTTATCTCCATATGTAAGTATTATTTCTGGTAATTACAATAGTTTTTATTAGGAGACACGACAGTGTCATACATTTCAAGAAATGCTTCGATATACTTTTTTTACCCAATAAATGGAATTGTTTGGTTTTTCTAGAAATGGCAACGAATATGAATGAAGAAATTAATGTTTATTAACCAATCAAAGAAAACTTCTTGTCTTTTTTGTCTTGTGTTTTTTGTTGAAAACTTATTTGACGTCATGCTATAAAAGAATAGCACGGTGGGCGTGCTATTTATGGAATTCTGAGAGGTAAATAATAACTTAAATTATTTTAAGATTTTGTGCACTTCGTTTTGTTTTAAATATTTCCCATAGTTTTATTCATTATAACATAAATTTCTGTTCACCAAAATGAAAACAAATTGTTCAAATAGTAATTTTAATTAAATTTACTTTTATTATTGTTTAACTTTTTGATAAAACTAACAAACTTATGTGACATTTTCATATACAGGGTGTGTCAAAATAAGGTACTTTCCCCTCAACCACAAATACTTGGTTGAATTACAAGACAAACGGCGTTTTTTTTGGAATTTGGTATACCCGTTGAAAAGGTATGGCGAATTGAAATTTGTATGCACTTTTGTAATAAAGTCACTCAAGTGCATACATTCGAAATTCAAAATTTAAATTGACACATAACCAATTTTCGCGCGTTAAAATAGAACTCGTACAAATTTATTAGAAGAAGAGAATTATCGACAAAAAATGTTTTACATAAACATTCGAAAATATTATACAATCACGAACGATAATAAAAATCAAACAGTTTCCCGATCTAGAAAAATTAGAATAATAATAATTATTATTATTAATTAATGAAATAATTATTATTGTTATTATTATTAGAATAATTTTTTCGATCATTTTTTAGAATATGTTACCAAGAAAAATCAATTTTTAAAATTTTACAATAATTAAGCATGGAAATAAATTAGAACAGTCTATTCTTCTCTGACTGTTCTAATTTGTCAATTCAAATTTTTTACGTTTCGATTTATGGATCATAATTTCATCATCTTGAGATAAAATTTGGAATATTTCATATTTTTTTTCAGTATATTCCCGAGGGATATTAATTTTCGGGTTTGAACATTTTTTAAAATGAAGCAACAGAAGTATTGAGTCAGAATCAGAAAAGTCAGAGAAGAATGTTTTACTGCGGATGGAGATACTTAATTTATTTCTTTTGAGCTGATATTAACAATATTCATTTTTTTTAAACATGATCCCGAAGGATGTTGGTTCCAGGATTTGATTTTGTACAATAATGAAGCTTAGAAAGCATGTAGACAAATAAGGAATAGTCAGAAAAGATTAATTCGTTTCGATTTATGATTCACGATTTGATAATCGTAACATAAAATTCTAAATATTTAAAATTTTTTTTAGTATGTTCCCGAGGGATATTAATGTCACGGCTTGAACATTCTTTAAGCTAAAGCACCACCAATATTGAGTCAAAGTTACAAACGTCAGAGATAAAATTTTCGCTGCAGATGGTAATACTTAATTTATTCATTCTGAGTTGAGCTAAACAATATTCGATCATATTTTTTTATATGATCCTCAAGGATGTTGGTACCAGTGTTTGAAATTTCACAATAATCAAGCATGAACAGCATGGAGACAAGATAGGAATATTCAGAGCAGATTATTTCGTTTCAAAATTATATGATGATTTTCATATGAAACATAGGCTGATGTTTAGAAAAGAATTTTTTCTATCGTTAAATCCAAAGGTTGAAATTTAAAATTTTAAACGATGTTTTTTTCTCTCATCTGTTTCACATAATGAGTGTTATGAAAAAAAAACTTTTAACAATTTCTTTTGAATATTAAAATTTATTATGATTTTCACATTAACAGTTAAACAATCTTTAGTTAATTACAATGCGTATCGTTGTATTTAAAGGTTGAAATTCAATTTCGAACCATTCTAGACAATATTTTGCTTTCTTTCTTATCTGTTTTACTCTCTACATGAAAAAGAAAAAGAATTTCTTATACAACTTTTGGGAAACTAAATTATGGTGTTTTTATATAAAATGCAGATGTAGCATATTGATTTTTCTATAATCAAATTTCTAACGATCCAGAAATTGAAATTGAAAGTTTTAATATTTTTAATAATGCTTTGTTTTCTTCTCTATCTGTTTAACTTTCTGAGTCTAATGAAAAAAGAATTCTGAAAATATCTTTTCGAAATCAAAATTGATTTTAATTTTTATATAAAAATGAGATGAAATTTATGAAATCACTTTTCCCTGAAACTAAATTTCAACATTTTAAATGACAATATTTTAAACTATGTTTTTGATAGTATTTCATCGGTTTCACGTAATGTACCTACTGGAAAATTCATTGTAGGAAAATGTTTTGAATATTTAAAGTTATGTTGATTCGAATATTTAAAATTGGATGATTTTATTAGGATGTTAGGATCTAATTTTGAAGTTAAATTTAGATAAATACATAAACTAATAAAATGAAAAATGTTGAATATGCAAAACACCAATAAGCATTAATAAAACAAAATACAATAAAGAAACAGGTACGTAATAAACAAAGAAATACAAAATCGAAAGATAAATAAACAAATGAATCAATGTACAGCGAAGCAATTAACAAAAATACATACGATTAACAAATAAATTAACAAACAAAGAATAAAGAAAGAAATGAGTGCATAAATAAAGTTAATGTATGTGTATGTTACAATTTCCTTCCCTCTTGTGATTATGTGTTTCCTTCTTTTTTGTTATTTTATATATTGTGTAATTTTCTGTTTTTCAATTACTCTTGTTTACTTATTATTTTTCGTATTTTCTGTTAGATGCTTTAATTTTTGTCTATTTATTCATTCGTCAGTCCGATTGCTACTTTTCTATATAATGACATTTTATGCTTGTTTCTATAATAGTTATTATATTTTCTATCTGTTAATATATTTGATTGTTTAATACATTACATTGATGTTTCTTTAAAATAGAAGAAAATATAAATAAATAATCCGTCATGAAAACAAACTACAAATATTGAAATTAAATTAATGAACAAAAATAAAATAACGAACACTAAAGAAAAAATAAAATATAAAACAGAAATAAGACAAATAAATGAATAAATCAGCATAAAATTTTACTTATTTGTTTTTTTATTTGTTCATTTTGTGTTTCTTGAGTTCATCTGGATAAAGACAAGAAAATTCATACAGACTCTTGAAGTATTATACAATTTCAGTTCCAGTCAGTTTTGAGAATTATGTGTAACGGCCGTAACGGCGCGTTTGAGAGAAAAAGCATGAGCGGTAGCCAATGCGCGTCCAGCCGGCGCAGGTTGAGAGCCCCAATCTCGGCACACCGTTCAACTAACGAGTTGAGTACCAACAACGCGTAGTTTATGGATCATCTTTTCTTTTGTACTAATTTGTTGCCAGATTTCATTTTTAGGATAATGTGGGTCCCGATCTTCCGCATTTTGGGTCTGGGAGAGAAGTAGAGCCGTCGGAAACCAAGCGTCTAAATCCTTTTTTTGTGTGAAAGCGGGTCTAGACTGCGGGAGGAAAGATGACCTACGGGAGACGATACACCCTGTAAGAGAAGATACAACTTCCGAGACGAAGAACATCTCAGTGGTGCGGTTACGCAAAGTCCCGTTACGCTTCTCAGTCCACTATCGTCAACCTGGGAATATGGCCGCTATCAACTCGGCTACATCTCCGAATACGCCAGTATGCGTCCTTACCAGGTGCTGAGGATCTGCCTTACCGACTCGCCGTGAGAGTCACATCGGTGCTTGCACTCGGAAATCGACAGGTTCGCTCTCGCGAACCTTGGCGCGGAGACGACACGGGAAAACTTAGTACCGGCCTCCTGTTGATGTTTGTCCCGTGGTGAGACGTACCGTGAGAGTACGGAGACGGCTGGTGTTTGTTTCGCCAGGTCTTGGGGACTCTAATCTCACCCTGAAGGAGGGATCGACGCGCCTGGAAACCAATATTTGGTCACGGCTCATGACGTCACGTTGGCGCTTATGGAATTGGTGGGGAGAGGTAGTGAATGGCGGGGAGGCGATAGCTTTTTGGTCTCGTCTCATTTCGTAGAAAATTCTTCTCCTGCGCAGGCTGGACGAGTGCAGACGGAGGACAATGTGGAGGGCTCGGCGACACTCTCGGGTCTGGATTTCGCTTCCCTGGCCAGCAAGGTCTCCAAAATTATGTAAGCTTGGTTTCTGATTGTGCGGTGCGGAATACGGTAATGTTAAGTGTCAATAGTCGACGAAATTTCAGGTTTTATTTTAGTTGATTGTAGTTTGTTGAGAATCTTATCTTGGGCCCGTGAAATCGGAACTGAATCGATAGTTTGTTTTGTCGCAACGCGTAAGTTTTATTAAATACTGTTAGCAATTTTCGTAACCATAAATAAACCAACTTGGCAGATAGTTTTTTTGGCTTTGATTTGCATTCCAAACCCTGCAAGTTTTGGCTACCGACCGCGGTCTTTCTCGGGGACTCGATGGAGTTTTGAAGATCGATTCCGCTTCACCAGCTCATCCGGTATTGTGTTACGATTTCGTGGTGATAGTCACCTGGCGATCCTGACCACGCAATTTTAGGGCTGGTGGCGACGGGACAGTCCGTGAGGTTTTTTGGGCCTTCTCAGGCCTATGAACCAAAGTAACTGTTACATATGATTGCAACACTAGCTCATCTAGAATAGAAAGCGATATTATTGCTGAAGGTTTTAAAAATGGTATTGAAATGCATGGCCTTATATACCGAACACTCATTGCGGATAACGACAGTAGTGTGTATAAAGTAATTTTGGATAGTACGTATGAAGAATATGAAATAATAGTAAAAAAAGTACAATGCAGCAATTATTTGTATCGAAACCTGATCAAAAACTTAACGAAAATTACGGAAATTACGCAACTGCGTGGAAACAGACAACCTGGATTTGTCGATACACATAATAAAATCAAAAGTGAAAATTTAAGTATTCGTAATGAAATTCGAGAATAAGCTGCATTGAAAAACTTGTCCAATGGATCACCACTCATTAAATCTGCTGAGTTGCAAAAAGATATACTGATAATACCACAGCATATTTTTGGAGATCATAGCAAGTGCATGAAAAAAAGTTTGTAAACAAAATCTTATGCCCGCTATTATCAGTTACGGTTTCGATACTAAACTCGATAACGTCATTAAACCATTGAGTGCTCATGTCGAAAGTTTGTTACTAAATGCCACAAACAATCTTGATGAATTGTTTTCATTTCGTTTTATGTAAACAAATTGCAAGGAAACGGATTTTTTTCAGTGCTCGTGATTCATTCAATATAAGAAAATTAGGAACAGTCGTTTAGAACAATGATCATAATTTAATATCCGAAACTTACCGAATCAAAAATAAAAAAGTACCACTTGTAATTTAAAATCTTGAAAAAAAGGACTAGCAGTTGTTCTGAGAACACAAATGTACAGAACGGAACACGATAGGTCAGTTGTAAGATCAGGAGAACGTGGTACTGAATTATGGACGTAATTCCCAACAGCTTCATATAAATGCTACAGAATTCCAAATCGTCAAAGATCATTACATGGACAATTTAAACAAAAATGCTTATGACTGGGAAGATATTGAAAGAGGGGTCGAAGCACAAGTGAATGGTGAAAATCTCTTGAACGAATTATGCTGACAGCATCTAATTTTGAAGCTGTATGTCGAAGTCAAGCAAATATATAATGTAAACCGCTGGTCAAACAAATTTTATATCCATCTCATGGAATGAATGAAGCTATGAGATGTGGATTAGAAAATGAAGAAGTAACAAGGTCGGAATTAGAATCGAAGATTCAAAAGCGAATAAAATCGTGTTTATTTATTGATCGTAAACAGCTCTTTTTAGCTACGTCACTTGATGGTCTTGTGGATGATGATGGTTTGCTTGAAATCAAATATCCGAAATATGTAGAAAATCTAACAATCGCTGAAGCAATACGTTTTGCTTACGTTTTTTTGTTAAAATTAAGTATGGTAATTATAAATAATTAATCTTAAAAGTCGAATCATCACCATTTGGTTAAAAAAAGTCAATACAAATTTACTAAATGCTATGTACAAATCCGTAGGTCAACAACATGAGATTTAACTATTGTCATAGCTCATAGAATAGCACGTTAAATATTTAAAATGCAAATGGACCTAAGAATGAGTGGAAATATGACTGTGCACAGTCAATATTAATCTTCAAATAAAATGATGCATTGTAAATCTACGGTAAAATTACTATAAAAATTATTGAATATATTGACAATTATTACAAAAGGAAGGATTTTTTTTCTATTTTAGAAATATTGAGGCACCATAAGCTGATGAACAATCTCTGCTCCATGAGCACAGATAAAGCATTAAAATTGCACTTGCGTGAGACAACGTAAACGAGAACGGTTGTAAGCTGTATGCAATTGAAATTATGGTAAGTTTTAGTCTGACTTATGCAAATTGTAGACTTCAATAATGGATTTAAAACGTCAGAAGAATAATTTAATTTAAAAACAAAATAGAAAATATATTTCACAAATAATCAACTTTTCAGATAAAAAGAAAGAAATTAAACCGACTAGAGCTCACGGGATGGTGATAAGACCATCCAAAGAAAGTGACACATTGTTGGTACCAGAAAGGCGGCGCGGATCAGTCGGAATAGCATAGTCACAAGCAGTGACCATGAACGGCAAGATCATCAAAGCGCTAGTCTTCGAAAGTGCCCATAGCTTGTCGAAGCTCTCGAAACCCGATTCCTACGAATCACTTGCTGTAAGCCTAGCCGATCATTAACACGAGAAAAATTCAGGTTTTGCGCCGTAATAAGAGAGAATTTTTTAATAAACATGGATAAAGGTTACTCAATGTCTTTTCTTTTTAGGTAAAGAATTCAATTTTGAAATTGAGAACGCAAATCGTACTTCAGAGGGGTCTGAAAGCGACGAAGGCATCGCCTCCATTGATTGCTATTTCTGGACGAGCACCGCTATTGCGAAAGATGGCTAAGCCTACGACTATTTTTTCCTACGCAAAATTCTGCCGAATATTAGTTAACGAAGGCCAGTTTTATTAATACAGATTTAATATATAATATTATGAAGACTTAGTTGTAGTCGATGCAAATCGAGGAACTAATAAGAAGACTAACAATCTGAGAGAAATTCTAAGTATAATAGTATTTTTATCATATAATATTATAATACATAATAACAATAAAATTAAATTTAAGTTTCTTATAACAATATAATAATCTGTAAAATAACATTATTAACTAGTTGCAATTATTATATAGTTAAAATAAAAGATAATTTTTACGATCGTTGACAAAACAAGGAAGTGAACTGAGTGAATTTTATCTCACCTTGGTTCTTCCACAAAAATGTGAACTTGAATTTTCATTTACTCAGGGTATTCTCAGAAGAAGTGCACTGATTTTCTTACACGGGTCTCATTAGAGAAAAAAAACTACGTGTTTCTAATCTGTTCATCTTATTTCTCATGAAATTGTTTAAATAATTATTTACTTAAGAATATTAAATTAAGCACATTAATAATTAAATGATTCTTTTTAATTCAAATTCCCCGCGTAGGCAGATGGCGCAGCGGAATTGTTCTATTGATTTATTGACATCGGGCGTCATCTGTTAACATTATCGAACCATCGCTGACTTGAAAATCAAGTTACATTTGATCTTAAATAATAAGTTTTTTCCAGTTTAATTGCTCTGCTGAGTTTCACATTCTGATTTTACGTTCAATGTGCCGTTGGAAAGTATAAGTGCCGATAGTCTTTATTCTTTTCAGATAAAAAGATTCTTCTTACAAATTTTTTTGTTGAAATTCGTTGAATCAATCATTGTTTGTCGTTTTCCATTTTTTAAGATGTGATAAATTTGTTTGGATAAAAATAGCTTTTGAAGTGTAATTTGTTTCGATAAATTGATAGTTTTGCACGATTTTAAATAAAAAATGACACTACTCTACCTTGCAATTCCATTGCCATGCCATAACCGTATGTTAACTATGTCATAGCTATACTAAATCCATGGTATTAATTTGGGATATATATTCTGCTTTATTCAAATTTGTGTTTATCAAAGATTACATGATTCTTCTTCTAAAAATTTTATTTTCGAACAAGAGCCATGCGATATACCTGCCATACTAGGATGAGTTTTTATATAAAGAAAGGACACCTAATGATTCTAAAGTAAAATTTCTTTGGTAAATTTGCACCTTATGTATATGTCAATGAATCGCAGAAACGAAGGTTGCCCGTTATGCACCTATTAATTAATTTGGATAAAAACAACGAAAAAGAAACACGAAAAGCTGATGATGCAATTACCTCTGCTGAAATTTCAGATCTTATAATGGACGGAGCTTTTCACGAAATTTTCATAAAAAGTCAGATCCGCGGTCCATGCGGTGACTCATATATAGTTAACAGCAAATGCTCTGAACGCTATCCTGAAATGCTTCAAGATCTAACCACAATGAATAATAACGGTTATCATACTTATCAAAGAAAAAACGGGAAAACTTATATTAAACCAAGTGGATTTATCGTTGATAATTTATTTATTTATTTATTATTTTTTGTTTCCAAGTACACGATTTATACAAAGGGTTTTCGTTTAACGCCGATATAATATATATATATATAGTAATAGTAATACAAAAGTAAAACACACAATAAATAAATTATGCCGATGAGAGAAAATACCATGGACCAATAGCGATGTAGATGAAAGATGCGGCACATATAGGCGACGAGTATCACCTTGGATTCGCATTAATAGTATTCTGCCTTAGTGACAGAGCTTCAATAAATAATGAATGAATTTTTTGAGATGACAAATAGAAGACGAAGATAGAATATTTAAATTCAGGTTCAGGTCTGTCGATACTGAACCAAAGTATTTTAATTTCGTTGACTGATATACCAAACAGTCACAAAGAAAATGAATTAGCGACTCACTCTAATTAAGGTGACAGCACAGGCAAAACGGAGATGATTAAAACTTGATAATATCTAAGGTGATAAATCTAGGGTTGAAGCGATTAAAGAAATGTAATTGAGTAAAGATTTTCATTAATTGGAGGGGAAGGATCTTTGATAGATAGAGTTGGAGTGTCAAAGTAACAGGGAGAAGTGGAAGTAGAACGAGGGATGAGGATTTCTCTAGCTTGTCTTTATCCTCCTCAAACTCAAGAATACAGAAATTCGCGAGAATCTCTTGTTTTTCAGAATTGGTGATTGATATAAGTTTATCCAGATGGAGTCGTGGAGGAGCACCAAGTGTAAGTAGAGAGCCAGCACGTGAGAACCAGTTGAATTCAGGTTTGTGTTCCACAACATCAATAGCTTTCAATTTCAGAAAAATTTTGGTTATCTATGATCCTACATAGCTAGAATTTTAGAGTTCCAGAAGATTACATGGTTGAGAACATGATATGCCAGAGAAGGACGTCCTATCTCTAGCCTGATAGCGTAGCCAGGGGTGTTATTTGGGAGGGACAGGAGTTGTTTGTAGAAAGAGGTCTGGATTTTCACAATGGAGTGTAGGTGGTCAAGAGACCAAACTTGAGATGTGTATAAAAGAACGGATAGAGTCAGGCTTGAGAGTAGTCGATTAGCCGCTCTCAAATGAAAGTGTCCCAGGCGCTTGACAATAGTTTGGCTAACTGACTGCTTTCCTTGCGCTAGCAATAGCTTTATTAGCAGCTATGTGAAATTTACCCAAACCAGCGAAGGTCACTCCAAGATATTCATAAGATTTCGTGATTTTAATTTCTTGTTTACCGAGATAAAATCTCAGAATACATTTAGACAGTTTACGAGGATTCTTCCTGAATACCGGAATTTTAGTTTTATCAGTGTTTACGAAGAGTTGATTTCGCTCACAGTATTCACATATGAACTCTAGAGTACGGATAAGGATGTGTGGGGAGACGACAGTGATGACAATGTCATCGACGTATGCCAAAAGAAGGATATCATCTTTCTGATTCATTGAAATACTCATACAGCCTTTCTCACGGAGAAAATCCTCCAAATCATTGAGGAACAGAGCGAAGAGCAGGGGACTCAGTATCTCACCTTGTAAAACCCCTTTCTCAATGACAACAGGTGGGGAAAGGGAGTTTCTGTCAGGGACTCTAAAATTTGCTTTCCCATACAGATCCAGTATGAGTTGAAGAAATTTTGAGCCGACTCCTATAAGAGATAACTTGTTCACTAGAAGAATGTGATTGACTGAATCAAAAGCTTTGCTGAAATCAATGAGCAGGCCGAAAAGTTTGCGCGACGGAGTTTTGTTGAACTGAATCTGAATCAGAGAGCACAAGGAAAAAACATTATCTATACAACTCCGCTTTCGCCTAAAACCTGACTGGAACTCTTTCAGTATTCCATTTTCAGCCCATGCCTGAAGCCTCCTGCAGAGGATTTGGGTGAACACCTTTGCGAGAGTGTTGATCAGTGCAATTGAACGGTAGTTACTAGGGATATGAGGGTCCCCGTTTTTTTGGAGCATTGAAATCAGAACCTCTCCCCAAGCATTTGGGACTTTGCCTTTTTGATAGATCAAGTTAAATAGGTTTGTAGTATAGAGTATTTATAGGGCTTTGTTCCTCTTGCATTTTTTTCTTCAGAAGTTCTGAGAAATATGAAAGTTATATTTCAGCCCACATGAAAATAAACCAGATAAGTAATCAATCCAGATTTCCAGAGTGATTATATTACCATTATGAGATTTTGTCATTAATTTGTTCGTAAGTTTCCAGAATTCGGCAGAAGATTCAGTTTTCACGAAATTGCGAAAAATTTCATTGTGATACTTTTTCCGCTTCTCTTTCAGCAATTTATTGTGCGCGTTTTTCTTTGTGATATAATTCATTGTCAGGTCTTCGGAAAAATTCTGGGATCGGCATCTTCTTAGAAGGGTAGTCAGTTCACATTTTGAGATGCGGCAATCCTCATCATACCACGGATTAGGGCTTCTAGGAAGAGATCTACAACGGGAAAGACTCATGAATCCATCAATTGATGGATTCATTTCTAGCGATGCAGTATATGCAAGAGATGACGCGGGGAGCCACCTGAAGCCAGCCCATGTAGAAATTTACATCTGGCCCAACGCTGGATCAACGTTGTACAATTTAGACCAACATTGGTTGCCAACCTAGAACTGATAAATCATTGGGATGAAACGCCCTTTCTTCTCCACCAGCCAACGTTGGTCCGAAATAGGTTGCCAGTTTAATACCAGTACTTTTTGCCAACGTTGAATTGATTCGATCTGCCAATATGATTCTAAAGATCATGACCAGAGTTATTCCAACGTTATTTGCCAGAACAATTCCACTATTATTTAAATCATCTGGGGTTTATTGATAAAAAATAAGGCGATTAATTTTTAAACTATTTTAC
>JABFQD010003162.1:0-13735 GCA_022817045.1 Psix sp. ZL-2020 | reverse complement strand
GCGGGAGGGGTGACGGGAGTTTGAGCGTGTGCTTTTCCAATTTTACAAATTTATTTTTCAAAAAAAAAAAAAAAAAAAAAAATAAAAAAAAAACAAAATTTTGGAAGTTGGTTTTTTTTCCTTTCTTTTTTTTAGTTTTTTTTTTTTTTTTAAAAAAAAAAAAAAAAAAAAAACACAAGAACAATCTCTGCTTAAAAATCAATTTCCAGCTCACTTGTCATTGTGTGACAAAATTAATTTCATTTTTCCTTTCATTACTAATTATAGAAATTTTATTTTAGATTGTAAGCATAAATAAAGTCTCATTGCAGTTGAATAATAACAATTTTTAAATTACAATACAGCCTTTTATATATTATTTTTAAAAAACATTGTTAATTAAAATCATTTTTCAATACAAAAGTTGAAATGAAATTTTGCTCTAAAAATTGGCCATTAAAACAGAAATTTGGCATTGGAAAGTATAGATTTTATGTTTTATTGATATTTCGTACATGAACATTTACATGAAATATGTGAAAAGTTTATTAAAAGATATTATCAGAGAGGACATGAGCCAAAGGAAACAGTGACTTGAACCGAGCTACCTGATTGAGACAGCTACATATCATGTTTGCACATCAATTTCATCAGACATAGCGATGTTTGATGGATATCCAACTGCCCACGATCCAATGACATAATAATCACAATTTTAAATTCAGATAACTATCCATATTGTTAGGTGTAAATTTAATAGTTAATTTAATCACAAACGAAATGTGTCTTAACTTGTTAACAAATTAAACTAACGAAAAAGAAATAAAGACTTTCTAATTAAAATTGTATGAACAGATTTGTATATCTTGTTTACGTAACTAGTTAGATCCAATCCAAAATATCATTTCATTTTCTTTATATTAACACATGATCAGCAGTGACGTAGTTAAAATATAAAATGAAAACTTATAAAGAAAAAAAGTGTGTGTAGGAGAAATTACCACAGTACTAAACTCAGACGCTCGATTCTAAATGGTTGTCGTTTTCGAATTTTTATTTCAGAATTTGAGTAGGAGTTCCCCTTCGTTAATTACATATTGATGAATGAGAATGCGCGACGCCTTTTTTCACCCTCGATTATCACTTCAACGGCAAAAAAATTTAATACTCTCATTTTCACGTTTTTTTTTCTTTTTCTTCACAACATCGCATTATGCCAATATCGTAACAAATTTCCCCCACCATTAACATCATAATAAAATGAATGAAATGTCAAAAATGTAATTTTTGTTAAGAATATAATAATTAGCATAATTGAAACTGTAGTATGTTTAATGTTATTTGTTGTATTAATTAGTTAGCATTTGATTGTTGAACTTGAATTTTCAGCTATAGAAAACTTTATAGAAAGATTTATTTGGTAGGAAAATAATCTGTTTAAGATAATTACGCTACAAATTGACTCAAAATCTTTCTCTAAATCAACAACGCGTTGATGTCACCTCTTTATCAATGTCTTTTAATTAGCCCCATAAGATGGCGTCAATAAAGCATACTTTTTTCATTGTCCTGTTTTGCCTCATTCTAATAAATTTGCTTTTGCTTCTTTGTTCCAGGTAAGTCGTTGTTTACTATTTCGGCGGCGTCTCTGAAGCTGTTCTTGGATTGTTTCGTAAGAGAATGTCTATTGATTTTACTCTCGAGCGTTATTGCATTTTCCGCGACTCTCGCCAATGGTTTTTTTGAACAATACATTTCATTAGCCTCGTTCGTTTGAGCCAAATAAAAGTCTACTGTGTATTTTTTTGTCGCAAAAAACTGTCAAATAATCAGTTTACGAATCAAAGATACGAGTCTGGATTGAACACGTTTAATTGCTAACAAGAAAAACAGCTATCACGTGAAAATTTTCCGAGCCATGCTGAAGCTTACATCTGATTGGACGCCGTAATGAAAATAGCGTATCGATTTTCATACAATTTTTTAAGGTGGCTCAGCTGCGTGACGTCAGTTATGAGATTCGTATCTGTGAACTTGTTTCTTACACGAAACCAGGATAATCAAATTTGAAGCTAAAAAAATGAAAAATATTTATTGAACAAGAAATAAAAAGTCGTGAAAACTGGGTTCATTTTTTCCTCTTGGTAGTATAGAAGTTTCATGTGACAAATGTTTGCCTGCAAAACTTTATCCAAAATGTGCCGCATCATAACATCGTATGTACGCACACTTTAACTTCAATGTTGAACTAGAACTTTTTATGACACTTGATCATAAATCTTTGTCTAATCACACCACTTGAAATACTGAGCGTTTTTCTTACGCTCTTTTTTGCTATAAACTGAAGTATTAATAGCATTTGTTTACATTCAAAAACAGCCAATAAACTATTTATGATCATGATCGAACTTAATAAATAGAAAATTAGCTGTCAATATTTCCTTAAGTTTATGATATATTTAATGTTAATATCAATACTGAATTCTAGACACGTCAACCTTAAAAAGACTGTAAGTCCGAACTGTTTGATAATAAAGGAGGAGATAAGAGTAGACAGCGACTTCAAGAGTCGTCCCTTTCATTTTTTGGATTTGAAATTGTTACTAGTGCTATTTCTTTGTACTATAACGAACAAATCTAAAACGATGAACAGGGATGGTAGGCTGATTGCAGGGGCTGCGCGCGCTTCCACAGATCAATATTTCATTTCAGCTTGCTCCCCCCTCGTTCACCTTCTTCTCAACCCATGACATCTCATTTATCTTGTCTTTTCTCACTATACCATGCTAATGCTCGTGTTTCGTTTGTTTCTCATCACATCATTAGCTGGTTTACTCATCTGCGAAATCGCGATGAGTACAGGTGTCCTCGGAAATACTCACAGTCCAAGACTTACAGGTCGACGATCTGGTCGCTGTCCACCAATCAAATTTGTTTCTCTGCTCCGAACCCCGCTTAAACGTTTAATCACATATTTACTGTTTCTACATTTAAAGAACTTTTCTATAGAAATTAATCCTTTTTCATTTGTGCATTATTAATTCAGTATTTATGACAAAGGCTTCCAAGAGAAATTGATGTTAGCTACTAAACCAATGAAATGAAGTTAGTTAGTAGTTGTTTAAAAATGTCTTCAAATATTTCATTTTTTGAATGAAGTATTTCATGCTGGATTAAGAGACGAAATTGTCATGAACTATTACTACAGCACAGCTTGGACAGTAACCATTTGAAGAAAGCAATTTCGTGTAATTCACATGCTGCTAATTTGCATATGGCTTACTATTGATTACCTTCACTGTTTAACATTAAATTCTATTACGTTGACATCGCAGTCACATTTACAGTACTAATGGAATGATATTCCATGTAAACGTATCGAACAATTACAATCAACGAACCACTAAACCGGAAATGACCCGATTGGTTGTAATGAAAATGAATTGTAGCAGGGGTGTACAGAAACGCTTCCGACAGGTCGCAACGAAACAAATCTTGGGATTATTAAAATCGATGCGTTAGATTCAATGTTGAGACTTGGTGATGCTGGTCAGATTCGGTTACAAGCCCACGAATGCTATCAAGCTTGTGGAGCCTTCCGGTATTTGGTCTATTAGCCGAAGAAAACCAGCCGGATCAATTAATCGATCTATTTGTCCGCCACAGTTCCACGCCGCGTTTAATTGGTCAAATTAAAAAGTAATCATTTTCTTTTCAACTCTGAATAAACGAACCTATAGAAATATTTCATAATATTAACTCGAGGTGGTTTCCTACATTCTTCGAATTAATTCTCAACAGAATTTATATAGTTTAATATTTACATTAAATTTGGTTGTAGAATAATTTAATCTTTGAAATTCAAAGATGCAAAGTTGAAATTGATTTCTGAAAAATACAAAAGTTCCTATTAAAATTTCGTATGCAAGTTGATTAAAATGGATCAGATAGCAAGTTATATATATATATGAATAGTACAAGCTATGAATAAATATTATGAATATGAGATTTATTTCAATTGATGGTTTTTTCTTAATTCTTATCTACTATTGCGCATTATATTGAACTGTATTTAAATGCATGAAAATTGAATATTTTCAATAATAAAAAAGTGCAATATTTTAAGGCTCTCATTGATTAACAATAGTCGTTGAATATTTAGAAGGTTGTCTCGTTGTTCATGTTCAAAACGTTCTGAAAATAAATGCAAATGAAATGTATGAAATTGCGTCGCTTAGAAACGGACGCTTCGTTAAATTTACTATTTTAATTCAAAATAGGCGAATTCACTTGAACAAAATAATTTAACTGTACATCTTTTTTCTTTTAAAATTAAAACTCAAAAATAGGAAGGTAGTATATAAAAGTCAATCTATACAACAACATTTGAAATATGATAATTGTACTTCTTTATTGAATGATTATATGTTACACTTTATCCGGAAAGATAGATATAGCTTATAAAAACGAGTGGAAAACGATATTTTCTTTCTTGTAGAATGCTATCTTGTATAAAAGTATCAGTTTCTCTCCTACAATAAAAGGAAACTTCGTTTCTCTCATCGTATGGTCACTAAAATTCGAATTACCTAGTAATTGAACGTTTCCCTTTCTTGATGCAAATATATCATTATTTTCGAATAACATAGTAAATGCGCGATGGAAGTTTTCTCAAATGGAATAAATGATTTTTCTTATCATAAATTAATTTATGAACATTACATTAAATCAACATTTTTTACTCATATTTTTTGTGTTACAATTAATTATTATTTATATTAACCAGATTAATTTGTCAATCCATGTTTTTTTGCTTAACAAAACTAATGTATTATGGATGATTAATTATGTTTATGTCAAATGTATAATCTCAATATTTAAACAATAACATTGTAATTGAGTTTATATTTGAATTCAATTAGTGTCTCTAAATTTGTTTCAAAATTTGTTTGGTTTTAGAAAATAATTTTCATTGATAATACTTTAAATCATTATTTTTTTCAGCATCTTAGTTGAATGTATGCTATTACATCTTAGAATATGAAACCACATTTGACTTAATCAATTTATGAAATGCAAAGAAAGATATGAAGGAAAAAAGGTTTCGCAACGTTTGCATTGCACGTAATAGTTTTGATTAGATTAGTCAACCAGTTTTGGTTCCAGACCGATTTTCGTGTTTCAGTTTAAAATTACTACATAACCTGTTGGTTTCTGTTGGACATTCGTTTATTTTGAATTTACACCCCGACTTTAGTCTGCTATCAATTGCTGGAAAAAAGCACTCGAATTTTTTCGAGCAAAAAGTTGTATCACGGTGAATTTTGTATCTATTCGTCATTTCATTATATTCAATTTATTTCCAAATTTGAATAATCAACTAATAATACCATTAACGTCTTTTTATATCAATACATATTTGTGTGTAATTTTCATGTTTCATTGTTCAAGATGGTAACAGTTATAAATTTAGATCAAAATAAATTGGAAGTATAACTATATCTATATCAATCACGGAAGTATTCAAATTCAATACTTTTTCTCATAAACAATATGATAAGAAAAAATGCTGATTGTTGTTAACTTGGAATACGAATCTTGTAATAATAATAAATCTTGGAATTATTATTTTAAATTTTAAAGCGCAAGGGCTTTTAGAAAAAAACCTTGAAAAAATAAGAAAACTAAGAGAATAACATTGAACATTTGCCATTATTAACAAAAATGTAAATAAATGAAAGGGTTGCAAAGTGGTGGTGGTGGTGGTGGTGGTGGTATATAAAGGGAAAAGGGGAGAGTGATGTTTTCCGTAGAAGGAAAGAAAGTGATGGAAAAGCATGTGTAAGTCAGGCGCCATGTCGTGGTCCGCTGAAGACCCGGGACGGCGTGCGCGCGCGGCTGCCCCACCCGAGTTAGCGGATCAATACGTCGGTGCGGTCCGAGGTTTGGCGAGTCTGACCGAGCGGCGCGCTCGGCTTGGCTGGACTCGGACGCACGGCGTCAGGCGGCGTTGCCGGTTCAGTCGACGTGCAGGAGTGGTCGTTGAGAGATGTTCGTTAGCGTATCCGAGGTGTGACGTGACAGAGACAGAGATAAACTACGAAACGAAGCCGGCGTCGTCGTCGTCGTCGTTGTCGTAATAATAATCGACGCCTGAAAATCAAACGACATTTCGAGCTTTCTAAATCAGGAAAATCGCGGAAGAGAGACGGAGATACTTAAAAAAGGAGAGCATTAGAGAAAAAGACAGCGAGAGCGACCGGACCGCGCCCTCCTTTGTCGTGCGAAAAATCATTCACACGAACTTTTAGACTAAAGCCGAAATAGGTAAGGAGTGTGGGTGCCGGCGGCGGTGAGTTTGCGGGTTATTTCTGGCGGCCGGTGTCCGCCGTGCAATATCGATCGAGAGCGCCGTTATTGCGACGCAAAAGCCTTCCGCGTCAGCCGATACTTTACCCAGTGTTGTACTCGTGCGTGGCTATTTTGGTGTGTTGCTTGTCATTGTTACGTCAGTGCACCTGTCCCGACCAATCAAAAGGGCCCACAGACTCTTCTAGCAAATCTTCCCGATGGCGACGCGTCGCAACCATAACCTCAAAAGCCGCCCGACACCAGGCGACCTGAGCTCTGCCGGCTGAAAGTTCAATAGCTCTCATTATTCTAAATCTCATGGCCAAGTGTTTCTTTTTAACGAAATATGTGTGCTTCGCTGTCATAACCTCAATTTTCATGAATGTCGTGCATTGGCGTTGTCTCTTTACACGTCAACGTTCTTGCAAGACGACAAAGCGAGATCACGTGAAAATACTCCGATTCGATATTCTGAGCACTGAACTCTCAATGCCGATCGTCGGCGTGTTTCGCCAGTGACGTCACGAGGCGATTTTAAATATCCATTTGGCTTCGTGTAATTCGTTATCTATATGCAGACACTTTTCTTCGTTTTTTCCCCCCTTCTTTTTTTAGTTGACTTTAATAAGTAATCTACAAAGTCATCGCTAAACAATTCAGTAATCTCAGATAGAGATAATAAAACTGTTAATATCTTGTCATTGATTACGGAACTTTTTTTTTAAAAACTCAAATGAACGGCCGACTCGCCGGTTGAATTAATGAGTCAATTATGTTTATACTTCAAGTTTCTAATCACAAATTAATGCAAACTATGTTGTTGCAATTGGACGTTCAAACAGCGACAATTTCTACTTGAATGTTCGTGTAGAATTTTCTCAAACAAGAGGCAGGCTCAAATCTTTACATCGTCACAACACTGCAGACAAATATTACGATTCCATAAGTGAATAAGCACGCCAGGTGGCTTCCTTATTAAATTAAACGGCGTTTTTACCATGCCTGCTTGGCAACGCTGCTTTTTCGTGTGCTATTGTCAACCAAAATATCCAGACAAACAAGTCGTTTTGCGCATTTAATGCGGATACAAACATTTTTGGCTCCTTTGAGTCTGATGTGCAAATTAGCTGCATGTAATGAGACAAACTTTTTTCGTTACCTTTACATCAATATTTCAATTTTTTATTCCCAATCAAAATCAAACTTCATTATTTTGTTGCTTGCACTTTTCAAGACGTGCGTGTAACTTAATCAAAAAGTGCCTTTTTGTACTTTGTTTCATTACCAATTGTGTAGTAAGAAGACAAATTTCATTCAAGTTCAAACCATATTGAAACTGATCAACTTGACGATTATTTATTTATATAAGCTTTACATTTCTCTGAATCAAGTTCCATAGGAAATTGAAATAGCTGCGGAAACTCTCATACACTGTTGCCACATTACCACTGATATATGTAAAATATCCGCAGTGTTTGAGTAGTAACGCGGCAACGCCGTCAAACGATTCTCAAAGCTATTTTCATTTTGGAGATCTAAAATAAATAGAACTCTACTCAGAGAAATGAGAACTTTACTCTGAGTATACAGAACTCTGTTTTGTTGTATTAATAAGACAAACGCGCGTTAGCCGAACACGCAGTTAAGTTACATGTACAACATTGTTTTCGCTTCGATCAATAATTTGATTTTATTTTAATGCGTTAGCGGAACTTTTCTGAAATAAATAGAGTAATAGCAAAGTTGATTAATGTAGTTATTACCTTTTGACAAAATAACACATTTAATGACACCACGGATGAAACGCAAATGCTAATCGATAACATTGTTTTGCGTGTTGAAAAATAGTATCCTTATTTATTATAAAATAACTGCAAAGAAGCAGCAACGGTATTTTCATTGATCAAGAAGCTTTTACAAGACCACTTTTAGAAAGTCCTATGAATCATCATCATCATCTAATTTTTCTTCCGACTCTAATGCAGACATTTTTGAACAAAAACTACTAGTCTTAAAGTAACTCAAACTTTCCCTTGTCGACCAAGAATTAACATAAACTTATGAGCAAAAAGTCAGATGAAAAACCAGGTTAACGGAAAATTGATTCTAAGTTTCGGTTGAAAAATTAACAGGACACGTTTTAATGCACATTTGGCAAGTGCAAAATAAGGTTAATCGACTGATCAATTGTACGAAACCGTACAAATTATCGTCAAGAACACTTATCAAATGGTTTGTGCATGCAAGAAGGCTTTACCGGGAAAATTCAATGTCACCTTTAATCGGCGCCTTACAGTGATGAATCTAAAGCACGCGCGAGCTACGCATTAATCGTAACCTGAGCAAGGATACGTTCACTTAAGCAGGATGAAAATTTGTGTGACGCACAATCGTCGCATCCGCAATACCTAACGACAGACGGAAGCGCATAAATGAAGCCGGAAGCTAACGAGTCACTACGCGCTCTTCTCTTGGATTTTTATGCTCGACTTAAATGGCGCCAGTTCACATAATCTACTTGTTTTTCGCGCTTAAAAGTTCGGCAGTTTCACCTTGAGCAAATTACGTGTTTCATTATATTTTTGATCTCGCGATTGAATGAATAAATTCAACAGATTAACCTTACTTCATTTTAATACTGCATTTAATTTGAGTTAACAGATTGCATATAATTATACGTTTTTTTTTTTTTTTTTTTTTTTAATTTAAGTGATTTTTAAAATGAGGTCACGAATTGGAACATTTTCTACTACTCGATTCCGTCTTTTTCTGATAACCTCGGTGACATCTTTAGTTGAATAAATTTTCTGAAATAAATTAAAAAGAAATTAAAGTTTGAAATTGATTAAAAGTAACTCTTCAAAATCAACTCAATGTAATGAGCAGAAATTTATCTTGCCGTAAAACGTAACTACGATATATTTGAAAATCATTTTAATTTGTTTTGAAACTTTCTTTTAAATAAATAAAATCATTGATGGAGCAATAGAGCCCTTCGTTTAATGCTTTATCTGCTCTTGAAATAGAATTTTTAAAAAATGCCATTGTTCTTATTTTCTTAACTTTCAAAATTGCACACAATTATCACATGATAAATTCAAACGAAATTCTTTTTAATTAGTTTAAACAAACATTTTTATGACTGAAAGTTGTTACATAGTTGTTGTGGTTAAGCGGTCATGATTCATTATACAAAACTTTCTGATTCAGCCAGCACGCGTGTTACTTCCGGAAGTGTCGGCCATTGAAAATCTCAGAAAGGAACGCTGAATGACGAGTCACGGTGCATTTTTCGTTGCCCTCATATGAGTCATCATACTCTAAACGCACATGTAAATTACGTCTCACTTTTCATTTCTCTCTCCATATATCCCCAATCAACAATATAATTATCGGATTTACAATGTCAAGTTAAAAATATAAGATTAAAATGAAATTAAAAAGGTTGAAACTTGGATAAAAAGTCAATTTTCATGAAACGGAAAATAAATTGATTAAGAATGAAATTGAAGGCCAAAATATATTCATATAAAACTAAATATACTGTTAGTCTCATTAGAAAAAGCATAAATAAGACATTTCTTTAGTAGGCTTGATTTATGACACCTCATTCAACTCATCAAGGTCACGAAAGACTCGAAATAAGCAAAAAAAATCGGTCACAACCTTCAGTGAAATAAAATCCGTTGACACCATGCTTGACCCCTTTCTCTCGGCCTAAAATTAGCTCCGAGTGGGCTTTGAAGGATTACGTTACGACCCTTATAAAACTGATTGTCATCGTCTTTTGTAGGGCCTGACGTAAAATTTCTCATCACACGTATTATCCAAGGCCAACAGGCCTTCTTTCATAAGTTACATACGGAGTAACAAGTTTTTCCGGAAATAGGACATATAAAGGTTCAGATGATCACTTTTTATCGATCCAAAGCAAACAAAATTATATTTCAAAAAATCATTGTCCTCCAAACTGACGAGTAATTAAAACTGAGACAGGAAAAATAATTGAAAAACATTTAAATCTTACTTGTGTCACATATTTTGTTACGTGTCTCAAAACAATAATAATAATAAATGATATATTGTTTATCTAGAAAAATGTATTCATCTCTCATGTCGGAATGACTTAACAGGCAAATGAATGCTGTAAAGTTGATAGTTCAAGTTGAAATTGAGGAAATATCAACTTAGAAATATATTTAGTTACTGCGTGAGTACGGTATTTTATTCGTTTTATTAAAAAACATATATAATTTTTAGATTAGTAATAAATACTTGTTTGCCAATGTTTGTAAAATACCAGTTTTATCCAGGGAAGAAAATTCTATTTTCTAGGCTGGTATGGCAAAAGTTGTATTGTTGTTTTTATAATTTATTGACAAATGGTTTTAGAATTCAATATGAAATTCAGAAAAATTCTAACAATAAGAGTTAAGGGGAAAATGGACTCTCATGAGGTCAAATGGTAGGCACGGTGCACTCGTATAAAGCGCCATCTGATGTTAACTGATTCATTGTACATCAAGATTCCTTATTGTTACCCGTAAGGCCAAGTTCAAGGTGACCTTGTAGATATTTTGAGGTCACCCAAAGTTATTTAATTAATGTTAATATGCAGATTTCAATTAAATTTTGAATTTAAACATTTTACAAGCTAACTTTTAGTTTTTTTTTAGAATTTTGATGAAACGTTGAGCAGTTTTATACAAACGCGTAATAGAAAAAGAAATTGAATTTTGTTGTCGACAATGCTTAACTCAAGCTCATCATTTTTTCCATTCGATTTACTTTTTCTAGTATCACAAACAAACAGAGTTGTTTGCGCGAACCAGATCGATGATTTGCCTTTCATCAATAATGGCAGCAAGATTTGGCATCAACGTTTATTGTCGTAAAAATGAGCCTCGTTTAGTCATTTATATGAGCCATCTTTCACCTAACGATGCCATTTTTGTTCAGTAATGTTACTTAAGATACTTTAACTGCGAGATGACTGTACTTCATGTGTAGCAATTACTATTTTACGATCTTTTAAAAATACTTCGCCAAATTATTCTTATAGTTATAATTTATACATTTAAGAGACATTTAAACTCATGAATTTTTTTTCTTTTTTTATTTTGGCTTCTCATAAATTGGAGATGGATTTGAGTATTTTTGAATTTATCGTTCAATACAAATTGAGAGACTCATATATGACTCATTGTTGTTTTTAGCTGACACAATGTCTGTGGATAAGGAGGAATTGGTGCAGCGCGCAAAGCTCGCCGAACAGGCAGAAAGGTACGACGACATGGCAGCGGCGATGAAAGCAGTGACTGAAACTGGGGTTGAATTATCAAACGAAGAAAGAAATCTACTTTCTGTGGCGTACAAGAATGTCGTCGGTGCGAGGCGTAGCTCGTGGCGAGTCATTTCCTCGATTGAGCAAAAGACCGAGGGCTCTGAGCGCAAACAGCAGATGGCCAAGGAATACCGAGAAAAAGTCGAAAAGGAACTCCGTGATATCTGTTACGATGTTCTTGTAAGTATCATCAAAATATTATTATACAATTAGTAAACTAATATTTCAATATTTTCTTTTGAAATATTTAAACATATTACAAAAAAAAGTAAACGAACAAAATTGTTAAATTGATTAGAAACGCAATTTTCAAAAATCAAATAAATGAACAAAAAACAAAGAGGAATAATAATGGAGACAGGTAAATTAGGGTTTGATTTTCGACTCGTTCATTTACGTTGATTTTACTCGACAAAGGCGGAATTGAAAGGGTGTGCGCTTAACATTGACATTGTCGGGTTTCAAGCTCATTTGAGTTTCGTCTCTACGCCGTTCGCTCTCACTCGTTCAATCCGCCAGGAATTCCACAATGATTATCATGCGTCACGTAAGTTACGAACGAGCTATTGTTTCTCTTTGATGTAATGAGCTTTTTCTCCTATTCGCGATATAAAAGAGGAAAGTGATCGCTCATTCGTGAATAAGGTCGTACGCGCACACTTTGAAGATCTGATGATGAATCGTTAATACATTTTATTTCCGAAGAACTCGTTGAAATCGGTATTTCACTGATTTGATATTTTATGATTATAAAGATTGGAACGTCGCTAGAAAGTGATAATAAAATCTAAATGAAAAATTGCATTTTCGCGATTATTTTCATTTCTCTCTGTGAAGATAGAAAGATAACCTGTTTTAAGTTGATATTTGTAGATCACGATTTACGACTAAATAAAACTTTTAAATCTTCCGGATTAATGTAGAACAAGCTGTTTGGATTTTGAAATTCATTATTTTAAATAAAGTTCATTAACTTTTTGATAGATTTAGTACTAAGTGATTTTCTAAATCTGCTTATAATTGTATGCATGATTTATTACAAGTGAAATGAATTAAAATTTGTCTTTGTCATTTTTCCTTTTGACTACAAGTTGTGTTTTTTTATGTTTATTGGAAAATCGAAAATATTTATTCATATATGAAGCTAGAGAGCACTGTATTTCATTGTGTAACAGTTTTCTGAAAACAATTCATTTTGCTCAGTCATCAGAATCTAGATAGTGACTCTTTCAATGAAATATTGGGAATTTTATGAATTATTTGCTTACGTAAAAAGTCAACAAAAAATGAACTTACTCTTTTTTATTTATTTTTGGGTTTGACGTTTTGTCATTTTAGTAAATGCACAATTATAAATGTGATGAATGTTGTCTCTGGCTACTGAAACTTGTTCTCAGTTCATGAAGTTTCATGTTGCACTATCATTTTACATTCTTTTTGTAACACCTGAGTCAGATTTTGCTAGAGATTATGTTACATATAGGTCAATTATGATTTTTCATCTTCTACATGTATACCAGACTTTGAAATTTGTCACGTTAATCACGATAAATTTAAAATTGATTTCAAAATTGTGCATTATTTGAAAATAATAAAAGAAAAAATATATTTTAAGAATAATATCGTTAATAACGATATAATGACAGATACATCATTTCATAAAAATCGTTCTTATGTTCAGGAATTTCTTTCTGACAATGTGTAATCCAAAGGTAATCTTAGTGTCATTAATTAGACTTCTGTATTCAGGTCACATCTTATCTATAGTTAAGATCTCTATAAGTGCTACGAAATCAGCACGACTCTTTAAGCAGTACTGTGAAGACAACCTTTTATCAATGAAATACAATTGTCTTAGATTCTATTTCAATTTTCATTAATGAAAATGTTGTTACGTTTAAAACTATCAAAAAACATTACACAATCAAAATTACACTAAATGTTTTAGATTTTAATTCTTTTTTTTTTTTTTTTTTTTTTTTTTTTTTTTTTTTATTTTTTTTTTTTTTTTTTTTTTTTATTATTAAAAAAAATAAAAAAACATTTTACATATTTTCTTTT
>JABFQD010003161.1:0-13737 GCA_022817045.1 Psix sp. ZL-2020 | reverse complement strand
GAAAGAACGCGAAATGTTTCACCGCATGTTGATGAGTTTAGCGTTGCGTTTGATTAGTTGTCATTCTAATCATTCAAATGCAGTTAAAATGTTACGGCTCGCGGCACTCGTTAAAATGGAAAGTTGCGCCGTTCGATTGTAAAATCCAACACCAAGTACGAGTTATATCGCGGACAACATTTACCGTTATTGTGCTTCTCAATGACGCAAAATCCACGTTGTTACAAAACAGAAAATAATTAGTGACATAGAAATCAAGAGACAAATTTGTTGATATCTCGAGTGTTAAATGCATATTGTTACGCATATACATATCTGTGTTATGTTTAATCCATTTTGAAAAATGCATTTCTATGATTTATCCTTATTTACATTTAACCTATATAATTTTATGCAGTTATCATTAGATTGCAATATGGAGCAAACATTGTAAACATGTAATTTCTTCGATTTAGTAACACGAAGAATTCTTGTATCATAAAAAATAATAAATGGTCAAGATTCAGAAACGAGAATAGCAAAAAATAATTTTATCAACTAATCATTTTTAGATAAAGTAACAGTTTGTCGCAAGAATAGACATTGAAAGTAACGAGTTGTAGAGCGGCGAAGCACTGCGTCAGCGAGAAGAAAAGATCTATGTACCATCGAAGCTGGAAACTCGTGTCATAACAGTTCGCGGTGTTACCGTCGCGTGGCGTTGGCAGCACTCTTCGCTCGATCATCAGAGACAACTGATCGATTGCTTTCAGTTTGGAGCACATGAAGCTATTGGTACCCATAACATACATCCTTGTATCTACAATTATCAACAAAACTTATACTTATAACAAAAAGCAAAATTTAATATTAGAACTAAATGCAAAGTTGATTTAAAATTTGAAATATATAAAAACAATTTTTCGTTAGTTTTATTCTTTTGCTTTTTTGGAATTTATGATTATTTCAAATTTGAACCAAATCGATCATAATTCTTGTTGTTCTCGACATTCATTTCGTTTAATTGCTAATTATTTCTGATCGAAACTATGAGTCACTTTTAATTATTCATCCTTTTTGCGTCAGTATGGCATAATGATACATTTGACACAATAATTAAATCTTTCACGTCAAAGTTAATTTCTGTTCGATTTCATAGAATAAATTAGATAAATATACAACTGCAAAACTAACGTTAAGTTCGTGTAGACTGGAAATAATAAGTCAGTCTTAATGTAATCAAAGAATTATATAGTAGACGATAGTGGAACCACAAAAAGCACCTAAATTATGCAAGTCTAAAAATGCCGTCTGGAATTTTGTTTGCGCGATGTCTTGGGTTTGCAAGTGTTTGGTTCTCTCGGATAAACGGCTACGAAACTGGCGAGTCAGCCAGCTATAAAGCCAGTGAGAGATCAAGCACATACGTATGCGGGAGGCTCCTATATAACTAATATAACAGGTTTGAGAGAGCGCAAGAGAGTGACTGATTGATCTTCGCTACTAATTCGCGCAGGCAAGCCAATACATGCTAGCCAAGGATTCGTCGATTATTAATCAAAATGTCATTCCTTTCTTTGGCAAGCATAGTCCGAGAGGCATAGGACAACGTCTGTGTCCTTCAAAATGTGACTTTATAATCAGACAACCGTTATTTAACGAATCATAATCCTGCTGAGAGAAAAATATGGGTTCAAATTGATTTGATTCACCGAATTCACAATTACATGCAACTTTTTTATGTCATTTATTTGATTATTATTCATATTTTGTTCGAAAATCTATTATGCTAATTTTGGCTTGGTATCAAAGAAAATAATACTTTTTCAATATCAAGCTAGAACTAGATTATACAAAGTTACATATTCGAGTAAGTAAGTTACATGAAAATGTAGTTTTTAATTCTAGTATTTGGACGTTGAAAATGAAAGATGTTTTTGATTTCAATGATGTACGATTTTGTTAATGTTCAATGATGTCTAATGTCACATCAACGTTGAAATAAATACCGAAATATGTTGTTTTTAATACAATGAAGACGAAAAAAGTGCAAATAGTTTGCAAAAGATTTATCTGCGTATTTTATCATGTCACCTTAATGCATTTGACATTCACGAATATATTTACCAGAATGCAAATGTATTAACTGAATTCGGGATTGGTTAAATTTTTGTTGGATCCGGTATAATCTTGATTCCGGTTTATATTGTCTAGGCGCATGTAATGAATTGCAGAAACATAATATAATGTTCAAATTTTGCCCGCTTGACCTTTTTTTCTCTTTCTATCTAAACGATGACGTAATGGATGCTATAATCTTATCAAGAATTTCGAGTTTAGTTATTCTTAATGCAGTACAATAAAAATCTGCTTTTTTTGAATGATAATTCTGTTTTAATTTATCACCGTTTTATGTAATGATCATAGAAACGGATAACTTTACCAGTGATGGACAGACTGATGACACACGTTATCATACACCGTGATTAAAATATTCTTGCGAGCTCTTAAGTTAAATATTTTATCGTTACATTAGTCCTTTAAGAACAAACTTCGGAAATTATGATTGATTCAAATTATGACCGAGAAAGATGCACGTTGCAATTAGCTTCTTGGAAAGCTGAAATTCTCTACCGAGAAGACATCAGTCAATACAACGACAGTATTTCACAGAGCAAATAATAATTATAATAAGTTGTAAGACGGACATTGATTGGCAAAATGAAAAGGCATTTTATCTGAAAGAAAAGTCGTGGCTCGTAAAATGTTGATCGTCCTCAAATGTGAGATGGAAGGAAGGTCGTCAGCTAAAGTCCAAGGTATTGGTCGACCCGATGTATACAGTTAGGCAGCAGTGTTTCAGTTTCTCCAGTGGTGGGGAGAAATGGATTGTAAATGTCTTGTAATTGTCGCGAAAATAAAACTAAAAGACTTAGCGTTGATTCAAAATGGACAGTGGTTCACATTGTTACACTTAAGATGCCGAGAGGAACTGTTGCTGAATCACTGAAGCTACCGGGCGTTGCTGGATCCGTCGCGTCGCTTGGCAGTTACGACTCCATTAAGAGACCGCTGATTTTTTTGACTCCACTCTGGGTCGTATAAAACAAGCTATTTAAAATGTACAAGGGCGGGTCGCGCGGGGTCTTTGTAAAGGAATCAGATGGCAATGCGATTTTTAATTTTCCTCCGACGAACGAACTCACATTTTTTTTGCCACTCGCGCTGGATCATTTTAATTACGTATGATAATTCCGAACCTCGCGTGGAACCTGGCTATTATATCTTCATACGTTACTTTTATTACTGTGCTTGACATGCGAGGCTCGCCGTTTTTCATGCAGTTGAACAGAGAGTTGAATGTTTATTGGATATCATGTTAACTTTGATATAAACGGAGTTTCAATTCACAAATGTATTTACAAAAACGGTTTGTTTAATCGAAGAGAGTAATTTGAAACAGGCTCATTATTGGAATTCATTTTATTGTGTTTTTTTGAATGCATATATATTTTTTCATTTTGCATTTACAATTTCGCAAATGGACATTGGTTAATGCGAATGCTAGAGTTGATGTTTTATTTTAAGCTTCTCGGGGTTTATTTTTAAGAGAGAAAAATGACTGCATCATTTCTTTTATAGATCTCCAATTTCGCAATATGAAATTATTTAGTGATTGCATTATAGCGAAATTCATCTTCGCGATAAGCTGTCGTTATTAATTTGCTCGAGAGAAAACAAAGAATACGATTAGACAACGAAATTCATCATTAAGACTAAAATCTTAATAGAATTCAAAAATATTATCTATGCGTTATTCGAAATGATTCAGAAACATTCGAAAACAATTTTTTGCACTTCAAGATGTACGTTTGATCTTCCACCGTTGCATCAGACACAACCTGACCCATGAATAAATAAACCAGTAGATCTAGTTCGAAGTATAATTTTTCTGAGCTACTAATTGAAGAATGTCGTGCGTGCATTTACCTATAAGCGGAACGCGACATTACTATACGAGTACACGATAGTATGAGTGTATAACCTTGACGAAAAAAAAGCTCCCGCACTCATTAAAGAACCATTAAATTAACTATAACGTATTATCCTATCATTATTTAATTAAAGTCTATAATTGTACATTGTAAGAAGTAATTTTCGTGATTATATGAACAGTCATATCGACACTGCTGTCGTAGATATTTGCGGTAACATTTCGCGAATCGACCTAAGAAATGTATAACGAAATGCATCAACCGACTGTCGATCATGTTTTCTTCTATAAACATTGCTAACAGAATATTTCATTTGAACTTTTTCTTAAATTTATAAATATTTACTTATTTTTGAATACTGATTGGTTGGTACTGTAAAATGTAAAAATTAGATACATTTGTCGAATAATGAAGAAGTTTTATATTTTGTTATTTTATTAAAAGTGTCCTGTAGAAGATTCATAATTTTATATTTAAAATATTGTTTTTACTTGAAAATTACTTTTTATTGAAATTCAAATTTCTTATTATATAAAAAATGTTGTTTCTTTTTTGGTACCAACTGTACTCTGGTATCAGATAAATATTTGTTATATTTTGAAATTATAATTATATTTTAATTTTTTAAAATAATTATATTTGAATCAATAAAATTCGTTAGTTCTATATCGAAACATATTTTATAACAAATTGTACTTTCTAAGATTTGAACTATAGGGTCTTATAAATAGTACTTGATTAATTTAATGAAGCATATTCAATTTCTTCATTGTAAAATGTAAATATATTTATTAATCTAATATCAGCATTTGTATGGATAAAATACAGTTCATATAAAAATATGTTAATGTTGATTGTGGCAAAATTTGTGTATAGATTGAATTCGGACAAACTACGAATATAATTGTATTAATGTTAAATGATGGAAACTTCCATCGTTTATTTTGAAAACGAATTTTCTACAAGAACAACATCTTTGTAAGTTGGTTCATTCACAGGCGTAACAATAAAAGTTGTGTGTCAGTAATTTTTTGTTTAAGCTATAGTTTGTCGGTGTGTGAAAAGTTGGATGAAATTAACAATAGAGTCGGCTTATTCGGGTTGGAGAATTGAACGTCTGTAAGTCAGTCGTAGCGTGGATTTCTCGTGAAAATGCCGGAGGGTTCCACGCCGACGAGCAGGAGTTCGCGATTTAGCACAACTCAACGGCGACATTTCCGTTGTCCGTCGGAAAGCAAACGGGAGAAGCTGTTGTGGCATCCATTCGTAAAGCGAACAGAAAAAGATGGATTCCTGGATGGCAAGAATGAGTGTCTGAAGAAGAGCTTAATAGTAAATGCGTACACGAAGCGTCTATAGACTGGAGTGAAACCAGTATCTATAGTGGTTGTATAGCAGTCGCGCGCAGCAGCATTAACTTTTCTTTGTATTCTGCGAACTTGTTTTTTCTCAGCATGTACCGAGAAAAAGAAGCGGCGTAAAAATTAAATTGTCTAAGTGACAATAATTATTCGCGATGTCTCAGCGATTATCGAAGATAACGATAACATTGTTCAATTATGAAGATTTCATTTGGCGCGCACAAATATTTTTTCAAAAAGTCATCCGTCTCGTAATGCTTAATTTTAAATTATAGCATTTACGAGCTAAATTGCAGCCTGCGGTGAGATTGCTTCTATGAGACGAGTCGATCTTAGCGGATCGACTGGCGGAGGATATTTTTTTCAGTGAAAGTTTTGTCATTCGAAGATAACATTCATTTTCGTGTTATGTTGGAGCTTATTATCCAGCTGGCGTTCTCGTGAAATTGCGTCAATTCAAAAATTTGTCATAAAGTATGTAATTACGTACAAAGTCAGGTGAAAAGTTGAATGAATTTCTTTGACGTACATGTCTGCTGAAGGATGTTGCGAAGAAGTACTCGTTTGCAATTAGTATTGGTGTGTTATTTGTTTAAAAATTGTAGTATGTAACATACGTCGTAATTGGAAAAAGATATAAAAGAGATCGAAAATATGGCGTGCTGCGGCATTAAATCACTTTGTACTTTAATTAGAATCGTAAAATGCTTAAATGTTGCATCCTCTCCCGATGCGTCGTACAATTGAAGCACATATATTAAAAATGCTCGTAAACATAACAATCATTGCAAACTATTATTAATAATGATGGTATGTGAGGCAACCTTTTGTTTTTAATTGAAACATATTTTTCAAATTGCTCGTAACATGGCTTTCGTCTGGAACAAAAAATTGATTGAACCCATGATTACACGAAAATAGCACAAAATTGTTTGGCTTCTGAAATTTTTTGTCCGCAAATATTCAAGTGAAACTTCACAGATAGTATTAAATTAAAAGCAAAATGGTAATTGAAATTTACGATTGCTATAAAAAATCTTTCAACGAATCTTCATTTTTTCATCCCACCCAAGTCAGCTTCCGTTGGCGCAATTTTGGACCGCTTCTTTGCCATTTTTCTTCTTTCCGTTTGATAAACATTTTTTTATATTTACAATGCAATCAAGTCTCTTCTAACATCATTCAATAACATATCTCCGAGTTCCATCGAATGACGTGACATGCAGTAGCCGCCAAGGAGCAGTAGCTGCAGAAAGCTGCTGCAACATTATTTGCAGGACATCCGCGCCACTAGGCATCGAGACAGTTATGAGTCTCCCTTTAGACTTGTCGGTTGCTTTGCGGTCTCCGCTTTTCTTTTGTTTTATCTAGTCCGATAGACAAGGACAAGCCATCAAACTCACAGACAGAGACGCACATATATGTTCCATCTGCCTTACCGTCTCTATAAAGGAATCTCATCTTATTTTATTTCTTCATTTTTCATATTTAATTTTTACTACAGACAGTTGCATTTTTTCAATTCCATTCTATGTATTTTTACTCTACTCTATGCACTGTATTTTGATCTGATGTATATTTATATTATTATGTATATGTATATTTATATTACTTTTCAACAATTCCATTTCTCCGCAATCGTTGCGTTAAATTTATAATTTGGCGCTATAAAGTAGCCTTAATAATATAGACTAAAATTATTAGAAACTATTCATTTGTCCAGGAGATGAGTTTAATATACAGAAATGGATTTTAGCGGTAAGCGTGAAGTTGCTATCACAAAAGGTGTAATTTTCTTGCAAAAGTGTTACGGTGTATTTTTCGAGCCAACGATTTTTAATCAAAATTCGAATTACAATTTTCGTAAAGTTGCGATCGTGTGATAATTTAATACATCTGTATTACTATATATACATACATATATATTCTTCTGCTTCTATTATGATTATTTCTTTGATTTTGAAAGGTATTTGGACAATTTCGTTACGCCAACATTATGGTTTTTTTTCTGGTGTTGATGCACCTCGGGAACTGACAGGCTCTGAAGGAGAAGGGACTTGATATGAGCATGCGTATGAGACGAAATGACTCGATGAAAGAGAACAGGCTACTCTTAAAAAGCGCCGACTGCGCGAACGGTAGCCATCTAGACTGTACCCAATTATTCCGCCGTGCTATACTAAGGCTTGGAATCGGCTCTTGGGTAATCGCGTCTTTCTTCGCAGACCGTCTCTGTTCGATCAAATGCTCTCTTTTTATCTTCATTGGATCAACGATATACACACTTTTTGCTGGCGGTTTTCATGCGTCATACAGTCATATGCGGTGAACTACCTATTTAATTCTGGAAAAATATATGAGAGTTCAGCTGGAATTATTTATGTACATCGATGATGTCTTTGATATGTGAATTTTTGTATTTCCAGATGAAATGTGCGACTGATTTATACGCGGATACAATGTAGCAATTTATAAAAGTTATAGCTCTGAAGGTAGTTTCCATGCGTGTACACACCAGTCTTATTTTTATGATTATTTTTATTCATTATTTATTTTTGATACATACTTTGCAATTAATATTAAAACAATTGCAAATATTATTTAAATCGCGATACTTGTTTGCAGATATTTATACAAATAAATAAATATGAAAAAAAGATTATCAGATTTATGGTTTAATATTGTATTGCATATATTTTAAAATATACATTGCTTACGAACATTATAAAATGATAAATATATTGACAAAATTAATGATCACAAAAATTATAGTACTGCGCGGAAAAATAGTTCATAGTATAAGTTATTAATATTGATATATTAATATTGATCTAACCCGTTTAGCCCCTGTATGGTAGTAACTTACTAAACAGTTATTTTTCTCATAATAGAGGGCTTTTTTGGTTTTGTATTCCCAAATTGAAATAATGGAATGATAACTTGTTATATTCATGTAAAAAATGGAAGTAAGTATTTTTAAAATTAAAGTCCCAATAAGGTCACGAGAAACGAATAATAATAGATTATTAAATAATATATAATTTTAAAATTGGTCATTAAACATCTATAATATATATTTAGTCCCGTAAACAAATCATATCTTCTTTTTCAGTGCTTAAATTGATTTATTAAAAATTTTTATTGTAAAATATAATTACGATGAGAAGTTTGGCAACACTGGAACGAGCAGTTTCATTTTTCTTGTAATAAAAACATTTTTTATGTGTATCAAAAATGTTGTTTTATTGAATATCAAATGAGGATTCGGAAAATTTATGTGAAATGAAAAAATATTCAACTATTTTAAAAAAATGTTGTGTATTTTAACATTAATTAAAATAATATTTAGTATTAATAGTTAAAATATTTTAGTAAAATTTGTATATAAATGAATACAAATTCATAATCGATAATTTATCAAAAATATTCTAGTGTGACTATAAGTATTTTTTTCATTTTTTAGACATTTCTTAATTTTAATAACTTATTCAGAAATTAGGCTCAGAAATTTAGCTCAAATTATGTTAGATCTTAAATTATATTAACTATAACATTCGAACGGAAAACAAATGAACAGGAATAAGTTATAACTATATATACGGTTAGATATAAACTATAAATTAAACATAACTATGTTGAAAAAAATAATTGCACAATGCTTGTTGCTTTAAGTTTTTAACGATATTTATTTTTATCGATCAATAACACATAAGGATGAAAATAAAAATACAACCTGTTAATGAACTGTAGAGGACAAAAAAGTCTAATGAAGAATGCATTTTAAATAATTAATAATAGACCGTAATAATCGTCTTTTTTAGTATACTCGTATGAAGTCTAACCTCTTGAACTTTGTGATATTATTATCATTGTCCTTGCTCGTGAAATTGTGGCCTGAACTTTACGAAAACTGATACACCTAATTTGTTTTCTGACCATTTTTTATCATCTGTTCAAAACATTCTCATCATTCAAAAAGTTCAACATAAATTATCATTTATAAAATAAAAAACATCCATTCTTGTTGTGACAATAAATCCCAAATACCATCCGACAGTATTTCCATTTATATCTTACAAGAGATTTAATTAATCAGTTTTGTGAAAGTCGTCTTCAATTTCTTCATCCAAGCAACGAGTCTGGGTGACTTTTCTTGACATTTCCTTGACTATCTTGGAACGTGTTACTCGAAACGATGTGTTGTGTGATTGCTGTATTGGTCTTCTGAACGTCAAGAGGTTTCTCCCTCGTGGTCGGAGGCATTAAGGATTGTATTAATCAACGACTGTCAGCGTGACAAAGACCGACACGAATATGTCGCTACGAAACCGGAGGGCGAGAAAAGATGAGGGAGGTGGGCCGGAAGCCAGAATGTCGCGCAAGAGCCACGACACGGATTGTCGGCTCGCTGGATCTGCCGATGACTTCGAGAAATGAGGCAAAAAGTGGCTGGTAGACGGACGGGCTCCGCATTTTTTCGCCCGAAAATGCGCGGGAAAAATAAGCCAGCACAAACAGCAAAATATCGACACTCCAAATGAGTCAACCAAGTCTCGGCACAAAATGTACATTATTTTATGTTTCATTCTTTTTTTATTCTTTTGATTTGTCTATACAGAGATACTCATTTCATATTATCATCCTGTTTGTATTACCAAAGCAACCTCGTCGTACAGTCAGTGGTGTACGAACAAATAAGGAAAAAATAGCAACAGCATCAGCGGTTATAATTGTAAAGAGTGATAAGATCGGCGCGATCGCTTGACCCTCGGCCTGTGAAATTTAAAGTGCGCGATACGCATCGGTTTGCTGAATCAAAGACTATAAAGATAAATAAACGAACAAAACTCGCCGACTCGCGTGTACGCGGCGCATTATCTCTGTAATCTCGGTATCCGTCCCAAAGCTACCGTGATACGATTCGCTTTCGATCTATCCAATTTATATATACAGCAAATGCCGTTTGCTTTTATTGGACGTCGAACTCGATTATAATAGCAGTACCGTCCTAAATGGCTCTTGTTCAACAACCCTCAAGTATTTCCAATATCCTGCAGGGAATTCATCTCGCCGACCTTCCTCCCCCCTGCCTCCGCGCCTCAGGAGTACCTTTACCTTCGGTAGAACCCTTCTCCTCTTCTCGGAGTTCATTCATGTCTTCTGCCTCTTGGTGCCGAGGACTTCATTACGCTTGGTGAATGGATCCCACTCTGATACTTCGTGCCATCTGGTGCCCTTCGAGCGAAATCGCTTTCTGCAAAATATCACAGGCGAATAATGCGAATCATATTATGTAGGCACAGGCAATTCGAGCTCTTCGTGTTGACCGTTTCATGTGCGTGCGGCGTCGCCTTCAATTTGAACATGAAAACATTCTTTCATTGCTGGATAATAATAAGTGTTTCAGTTTCCATTGACATGATTTTTAGGATTCGCTCGACGACATTGACGAGTTTTTTCTTATCTATTTCTCAGGATTCCTTTTCAGTTTCATGACTAGGTTTTTGATCCTTTAGCAATTAATAGTCAAATTGGTATTGCCAATTTCATAATACAGACAAATATGGTTTACATTGTTATTCATTTTCATTTTTTCCCGATATATTGATAGATTTTAATTCAGAGAGATCAGTTGATAATTAAAGCTGGAACATTATTTATCATTAAAGATTATTATTATGGTATTATTGTTTATTATAAAATAAATCAATTTTGCTCGCAATTAAATATTAACTTTTTATCGGTATTTCAAATATCCATTTATTGAGAAAATTATAATTTTAGTTACTTCTTTTTGTGTATGTTGTATATGTGCAGTAAAACTGAAATCATTTTGTTTATGCATATTTTTTACATACAGTTTTTAGTGAGATACATGATTGTATTTTGTAATTTTTGTTGTTTGACAAGTAACTGTAAATCAACAGTCCTTGTTACTTTGTTGTAATTTTTTAAAAGATAAAATTGTAGCATTTATAAATAATATCATACGATATTATTTCCGAATTGAGGATAATTCATCTTTGTAATGTGAAAATCTTTTTCGTGCAAGTAACTTTAATTTTAAGAACACGAATGTACTCTGCAGGTAATTTCATTGAAATTGCAGTCATTTGACTCTAATCTAAGAAAGCGAACGGAAACATTGTAATAAGAAAAGGTCAATTGATTTAGTGATAAATTTATCGTGATGTACTGTGAGTTAGTGTTTTTTATAAATCATCAATTCATTGGTACTTCTGAAAATTAAATTTGTGTCATTTCCATTAAAAGTTCTTGGAACTTTCATATAAATATATATATTTATATGAACATTTTTTTTCATTTGAACTAAATCCTTATAAACGTAAAAAAAGTCATATAATGAATATGAGTAATGTATTGCAGTATATATTTTAAATTAAAATTCGTAAGTATTTTACAATTTTACAAAATCGTGTTTTCTTTCTTTAATTATGTTCTATTGTTTATTTATGATAAGCCCATTTAATATATGCAAATTTCAGTGAATAAATTATTAATATTAAATTTGAACTCAGCAAGTAAGACTTTCTTTGTTTGGTCAAGAAAATTATGACTTTGAATTTTTAAATAACACCGTATCCAAAAAAAGTATTGCTGAATTGCACAAAGCGGAATTGAAGGGTTTAAACACTTAATAAATAGTAATCATGATTATTACTGAAAAGAAAGTTTCAAATAAAGTGTCCATAGTAATTTTGTCAGAAAATATTAATGAAATTATGACCGAACACAGACAATCGTTATACGATTATATTTTCTTCGGCAAAACTTTTTGTAAAAATGCAGTTTAAAACATTATTCAGGTAAAGATTTGGTCGGTTCGATAGTTGGACCAACGTCAGTTTAAGTATACATTTGAAATCACGGAAAAACGTATTAATGTCCATATAATTAATCGGTGTTAAGTATAATTAATGTCGCAAGGATAATTTTTTTTATAATAAAGATTAAAATTTATTTAATAACGTCGCTCAAACGTTGTTCTTTCAATTTTCTAGATTTGGCTATTAATTAAAAAATCAGAAACAAACAGTTTTTAATATCAATAAGATACAGTTCTTTTTTTCTTCTAAAAAATAGAAACAAGTTATTTGGAGTAACTGAATAAACAGAGTAAAAGCTATGAAAAATAATTGATTCCCTTGATTTGAATTATAATATTTTCAAACTAGAATTTGATTTTAAGAAATGATTTTTTTAACAAAGTTTTGCTTTCTCTAAACATTCATGAGATAAAGTTGTTATGCTTATTGTTATACGATGTTCGTCTAATATCTGTATTGAATATAATGGCGTTAGCAACATATATCCATACCGTCGTTGAAATGATATCATATCAAATGTCGTAATATCACTCATATATGTATTAATATCAGTAGCTATAATGTTGGTACAACTTTAATACATAACGTAATCAATTTAATTTGCTAACATTGTTAAACTGGCATTAGAATTAAATGCTTTACAATAATAAGGAATCGACGTCAAAACAATTAAGATTGTGAGAATATCAAAGAACAATGCAAGTCATAACTGTTATTTAACAACGCGAAAAGGCATCGTTACAAATGATATTATACAATATTTCGAATTTTATCATATCAACGCCTATGTAATATTTGTGCAATCAATCATCTAATAAATAACAATGTTTTGTCGCGTTTAAAGTCAAAATTCTCAAAGTTGAATTTCTATCTGACTATTTAATAAAAAAATCATTCATATGTATAGCTAAGTAAGTCTCTGAATAACTCTGCTATAAATGTCAAATCATTTTAGCAATCCTTGATATTCAAATGTGTATTTGTAATTAATGCGACGTCAGCTTTCACAATCAATCAATAGATATTCACCTTTCATTACTGAAACATTCATTTTCACAATTGTACTATTGAATTGTAGCCTCGTATCATTCTAGTTTAAAAGAAGAAAAAATAGTTCGAAAATCTCATGCGAATTGCTCTATCTTACAATCTCGAAACCTGAGTCGTGTAAGCTTGTAATCGGTTATAGAGCAAACGATGATAATAGTAAAAAGCGGATAATTATAAAGTGTTGGATCGTTTATTATAAGCAAACGCAAAAGTTCACGTACGTCTAGGAAAAAACATAAGACTGCGGTGTTTAACGGTAATAGTGATGTTTAGCGCGCAGGGGCCTTAGGCTAGCGGGGCCTCGTGAATTCGTGACCCTTTCTCGTCCTCTTCTAAGTATCCTCCCGAACAGGTTTAGTCCGAAGCGCATAGCCACCGGCAACACATCGCCAATCAATTGGCCGCTTCCCCGAAAGCGCGCTTGCACGCTTCTGGTGCGCATTACGCAATCATATTTCTTGGCGGCTTCCTGTTCGGGCGATCGGCGCCAGGGCGCGCGTTATG
>JABFQD010003160.1:0-13738 GCA_022817045.1 Psix sp. ZL-2020 | reverse complement strand
CGCACACAATTTTAAGTGTTTATTTAGTTTTTGCGTATAATTAAAAAATTTCAATAATTTGACTCAATTTTTGGGTAATATTAATTTTTATTGGATTTATACTCCATTTTACGTACTTTGAATTCAGGTAAAAGTGGAAAATTTAAATTGTAAATATTTCATTTCCATTTCAAAGTGCTTCTATAATTACATATCATAAGGTTGTATTTCGATTTTAAAGTTCATATTTCAAAGTTTTATTTCATATTTAAAATCGGAAAATTACTTTTCACTGTGACTCATCTTTCGTAAATTTTAATAAATTGACTAACATATTTATTTTGTTTATTAATTTTTATAAATCTATTTATTTATGTTCAAAAAATCATTCAATTTATTTATTGAATCTTTGTGTTTAGTCTTACTTTTTGATTTTTGATTTATTAATTTTATTATACATAAATAATTTTATTCATCGATATTTTATCCATTGAAACAATACAAAATGTCTAATCGTAGTACTCGTTCGCAAGCCACGTCGTGGACGGACACTCTTACGGATAAGGAGTTATCACAACATTGAAATCAGAGTCAGACCAGAACAAATTTTAAATAATGTGATAGATTACTATGTAATTATAAGCGAAGACGAGGAAAGTTGGATACATTATAAGATGTAACAATTATGACAGTCGACCAGACAAGTCACGAAAAGACAAAACCGACGCTCGAGGTTAGGGCGAGAGCAAACTGACAGTTTTCAACGATACAGTCGCTTTTAAGAACACAAAATTGGAACTGGCAGCGTCACTTTAGGCCCGAATGGATGATTTACAAGATATTGACTAGAGGATCGATTAATAAAGCGTTAACAATTGAAATTGGAGCCTATACGTATACTCTGCTTCAAAATTTGGCTAGCAGAGGTGTATCATGAAGACAAAGGCTTGAAATAAAGGCTTTTTTCACTCATTTCGTTAAAGAGACAAAAATCAAAACGCTGTAAAACGGAATTTGACGACTTTCTCTTTATTTTTTAGGCTAGATACTTCATCGATTTGGTTCCAAAATCGGTTGATTTTTTTAAATTCTCTTAGAAAAAGTTTAGGAGACACGGCTCTACTTCCTGCAAACAACGTGTACAAAAAAAATTTTTTTTGATCAAAACTTTTGCTAACTTTAAACTTGTATAGGAGAAAAAATTTCCCTTATAACCGATTCTATTTTGAATAGCTAATTAAACATCATCATTTTGCCAACAAACCAAAAAAAATTCTTTCTGATCAAAAATAGCAAATTTATGGCCAAATTAAAATTTTATTTCATTTTCGTGCTTTTTTCAGAGCTATTCAAAAAAATCCTACAGTCTTCGACAAACAAGAATCAAAATAGAGTAGAATTACTATGGGCTCTTAATAATAAAGCTTTAGTATGGCTTTAGCTTGGTTAACATACGTATATGGCATGGCAGTAGCATATTATAGCAATGGCATGCCAGTACATGGCATTGGCGGGGCAAAGGCCCAGCGATAGTGTGGCACTGGCATAGCATTTGTAAGGCAGTAGCATGGCCATAGCAGAGCCATAGAATAGCAACAGCATGATGATTAAACTACTACCTTAAATGAAAAGCCACCGACATTAGCGTTATTCGATGTGTATCACGTGGAGGTTGTTGGTCGGACTTTACACATCATTGGCAAATACTAAAAACGGTACATAACAAACGGAGACAAGATGATCTCCACCTATGTACCAATGACGTAAGCAACTAGCCAGTCTACTTGGGTTGAAGTAATGCCTGGCGAAGTTTCCGCGCGGGTTGTAATTAGAGTACCCTCAGGGTTCGGATTGTTAGTAGGTAGTGGTCAGAAGACTGAGTTCCACAGTACATCAGTAGTAATGAGAGACAGGCCTTTGAGGACTGCTTAAATGCATTTTCCCACCCTTGTGAACAAAAACAAATATGAAGAGTGATTTTTTTAACTTGAGACAACTAAATATCTTGAAATCTGACAATATGTTTTTCATTTAAATTTATATCACGCGGTTATTTTGGAATGAATAGTGCTTTTAAACCATGAGGCTTACAGTAATTATAATTTACTACTATAATAAAATCTTGTATAACGATTATAATTAATGCTAAGTCTTTCATAGGTATTATTTTAAACTTATAATGTATAAATTTTATTAACCTAGATCAGATTTAAAAAAATAACAGTTTATCCTAATTTTTTGCAATATTTATGTTGGCAGCTTGCGAAAGTTTTGATATAGTTTCGTGTACTTTTGCAAAAGAACACGGTGAGTAAAATAATGTTGCTAATTTATCATATGTCTTACAACAAATCGTGTTCTTTTTTCTGATAATCTCGGCATTAACATCGGAAAATAAACTATAAATGAATTACCTTAAAAAACGTTTTTTTCAGAAAAATAGAAATTTCATTTATTTCCTTCCGAATGAACCTACTTAAACACAAGTAACATTCTAATTGATTCTCTAGATATTATTAAGTAAGCATGACTTTGATTAATTAAATCATTTTATCACTTTTTGTTAATGAAAATATATGGAGGGTGATTTTTTATCTTTGAACAACTAAATATCTCGAAAACTAAGAACCGTATTAAAAATTTTTTGAATAAAATGTTTCGTCTCAGAAGGGTTTATTGGATGACACCAATCTCGACCTGTCACCTCCACCCTCTGAGAGTGGAGGGTGGAGCCACTTGCGAATTTCAAATGTGAACCCCTATTTTTATAGCTGATTTGAATTTTCCGCAAAATATACATAAAATTTGTTGAAAACATTTTTTTTGTTTTGTAGTAACTGGCATTGTAATCGTAAAAAACACAATTTTTTAAAATTCTGGTGGAATTGCACCAGGAGTTAAAAAACATCATAGTGTTTCGAAAAATCTTATTAATATTCATAAGCGTAAGCCCCGCCCAATCTCTGATTAGGGACACATAACTTTATTTAGGTTCGAGTCCACTTCCATTCACTACGCATTGTCCTTAGCTTCTTGAATTAGGTTACCTCAGTTTTTGGTCTACTTTCAATCGGTGCGGATTATCTTTTTTGAGTCAGTTTCCTCCATTTCTTAGTAATTCTTATTGAATGCTATACTGGCAATTTGAAATTTGCTTGATTTAAAAGTTTACTTTTACAAATGAGGCTTGTTGCTGTGCTCCCCATTTTCATCGAATTTTCCTATTTAAAAGGCGATATATAGGCTCTGTGATCAATGAAAATCTGTTGATATAGTGCCGATACCAAGACGCCATATAAAGAAATCGGTGTAACTGTAACAGATTCCGTGGACGTGAGTATTTAAACACTGAAGCTACCATTGCCGGGTCCATTTTAAGCCCTTCTTTATCGATAAAAAATTTCAAATAATGAAAAATTGCTCTTTTTTCCCGGTTGACTAGTAAGTGATCTAAAAGGACCGGACGTTTCGATCGCTCTAGAAGTACC
This sequence comes from Psix sp. ZL-2020, assembly GCA_022817045.1. Lineage (NCBI taxonomy): Eukaryota > Metazoa > Arthropoda > Insecta > Hymenoptera > Scelionidae > Psix > Psix sp. ZL-2020. The sequence goes on along the minus strand of JABFQD010003160.1, from coordinate 10,271 downwards.
GTGGAGCCAAAGTGGTTCTGAGCGTTTTTGTAATTTATAATTGCCAAAATATTGCTAATAATGATTAATTATTATCATATTAACATAGTAGAAACATTCAAAACGTAAAAAACATTGTTTTGTTCATTTTGCAATTAACTTTGTAAATAATTTTCCAAGATTTTACTCTCGATGAGATTTCAATTTTTTGACATATTTAAACTTCTAGATTAATATATAGCAGCGTTTTAATTTTTAAACAAATTAAAAATCTCTTTTTTTATATAAACAACTAATGTTTAAGAACAATCAAACAATTATTAAACGCAATTACGCAATATGTTATAAAAAGTATGGACCGTTCAACGGCGAGTTGCTGCTCGTGTCGAATATTTCCTTGCCATTTGATCAACTATGTCCACTCCGAATTTAGTTTCGTTGTAGTGAGACACAGTTCAGGTTTCTTTTTTCTGCTGCCTGAAATGCTCACAGTTTGATGCATCGAACTAAGCACTATAACGTTTTTATTTGTTTTTCTTTGGTACATTGTTAGTGTACAGTCTGTGGTTTTATACACTTCTGTTGAGAATAGAGGAGCTTTCTGATGTTTGAGAATAGCAGGTATTACTAGTCTTGCTCTGTTCATAGTACCAACAATAGTGGTACTTTTTTCTTTCAGTTTTTTGATGAGCTCCATGGAAGTGAAATAATTGTCCGTTATCACATTCCTTCCTTGGCGAAGATATGGCTCCATGAGTGTCAGCACAACGTGACCTGCCACTCGGACGTAAGGTGGTCGGGTTTCGTCAGCCCTAAGAAAAGGTCGTGCATTGAGCATGTACCACATCTACGAACAAAAAGAATTTTTGCCCACACTTGTCTGGTTTCGATGCGATGTACTGAGTGTAAGGGAATCTGGCTTTACTTGGAAATAACTGCTCATCGATTGTAACGTCCGGTCCTGGCTTGTAGTTTAATATGCAATTTTCGATGAACGGTTTCAAAATTGCAAAAATCAGAGCATATTTATCAGTTTCAAGACGTAGATCACGTTCATCAATTGCCACGAGCAACTGATGAACCACGTCCTTTTGTAGATCCTCTTTCTTGAATTGTTGTGCTGTTTCCAACAGTGAAAACTTCAACTAAATGTTTTCCTTTCCTTCAGTATTCTCACAGCTTATTTCACCTGATTCTGAATAATCATCATCACAGGAATCATCACTTGAATTCACGTCACTAGACGTACTGTAATCACTGTCATAAACCAAATCGGGTCCAGAATCGCTTTCTTCGTCTTCATACGCTGACTGATTTTTTTCTATGTTCCTCAGTTCTGCCAAGATTTAGTCAGACCTCTTACGTACCATGTTGCCGAAAAACTGTACTTTTTCTCGTAAAAAAATAGCAGAACACGAGTTCTAAATCAGATCACAGAAACGACTAACGTTAAAAAATTTCCTTTGTAAACAAACGGAGAGTTCGCGCGAGCGCGCTGTATCAACAATGGACCACAACGACCCGCAAAATGACGCTCAACTCAAACATAAAAACAAACGGCAAATTTAAAAAAACTAAATTAAATTATGTTGATTTCATTATAATGATACTTTTTATGCATTTTTAAAATTGATCGGAATTTTTTACGGCAAACAACGAAACATTTAAATTGCGTAGAAGAAGTCGGGAAAACAAAATAAAAACATATTTGTTTATAACAAAAACATCATATTTATTCACTAATTTAATTCCAACGTTGAAAAAACTCAACAAACAATGTTTATTTAACAATATAAAAGCAAAATGAACGGTCAAAAAGGATTTGATTGCCGTGGAGCCAATTTGGCTTCGTAGTCCTTCTAGGAGTGTTTGTTGATAACTAATGCAAATGTTGATAAAATTAAAAAAATCTTTATTAACCTGCAGTGATCGTAAAAAAATAAAAGTCACGAAAGGATTTTGTCGTAACCGGACAATTGAATGAGTTACACAAAATTTAAAATTGCGCGGAGCCAAATTGGCAGCCTCGGACATTCTAGTGGTAATTAATGGCAAAAATTCGACAAAATTAGGGTGCTTCTATTTTTGACCAGTGTATATATAACTGCTCGTAATATATCCCAAATGGCTGTAATCTTTAGTAGAAGGTAAGCAACCTCGTTGATACGGTAAAAGTCAATACAAAAACGATAGGTGTGATTCTGAGTTCATAAATTTTTTCTTCCTTATTCTATGCTAAAAAAATCTTGGCGTTGAACTTTTGATCTATTAATATTTTTCATATTTATTAAATAAACCTTAAGCTAATTTTAAATAGGTTTTATTTTTATAATATATTACAATCTTTGTAAGACAAACATATACGCATTTTCAGAATTCCTTCTTTATTTGTATTTCATTGACTGACACCCATAATTTATCGTTTTAATCATAGCAGTATAATGATCTTCTTCCATTAAAAGACGATGATGAAATGTTGCACTCAAGATTTTGTAATTATATCCTTGAATAAATATGGTTCCATTTGAAGCTTTTTTATATTATATTTACAATCTAATTTTTGTATTACACCATAATTATTTTAAAATAATATAATTTGTACAATAAGTTACCTATAGAAGTAATTTCCGTTGTATGGTTTTTCAAGTCGTTAAAATATTCGTCAAATTTAGCTTATATCGTTTCTTTAACAGTAAGATATTTATTAACCAGTTCTTGTAGTGTAAAAGTTGTATTACCGAAATCTTGTATTGGTATATAGGCAATTAAATTGTCAACTTCATTGGTATTTGTGCAACTGTAATTTTTGTTTGAAACACGTTATAGTGTGTTTCAACTTATGCTTGAACGAACTGTTAATATTATCTATACAGTGATAAATATGATTCAAAAATTTAACATCTTGTTACCTAGAAAGTTCATATTCTATTTCTCATATAGTCGGAGTAACGAACCTTCTTATAGCAAGTACATCAACACTTTGATAACAAACTATGTAACTTTCAAAAGCTTTGTGTAAAGGGTGATGACTTGATAATTTTATAAAGAATCTTTCAGAGTGGCACAGTGAAAAATACATTAAATGACTGAACTCGTATAACAGGAATTTCCATCTGCATTTGCTTCTCCACGTAATGGAAAAAAATCTTTTTTTATTTCTTAGAAGTATTTTATCTTTCGTATTCTGGCAATTTAAAATTAGTTTTAAAACTACTCATTGGTTATCAATAACTTTTTGATAACTATTGTCATTAATGTTTCTCAATGACAAATTAAGTTTGTATTTTTGTTTTACCCTGGTATATCACTTAATCATTAGCTTTAAGTGAATATGAGTCCACATTAATTAAGTGTAACCCTTCTAAAGAAGTAATTCTTGATAATGCGATATACACATGTCCAAAAAAAAAACATTTATTTCTAGCATCAACCCCTGCTGAATTTAAATTTAAACTTTGTGACTTGTGAATTGTTATAGCATAGCTAAGAAGAATTTAAAATTGTTTTCTTATTATAAATATTCTTTCCATTAATTGAAATTTAACATTTATTTTTCGATAAAATTTTCTGTACCATTAGCTGATTTTATTGAAATACTTTTTATGTTATTTTTATCATAAATATTCTTCGATACAGATGATAAAGTACCAATAGTGCCATTAACTAATCTTTTCGTAACATCAATGTCTCTTATAATCATTACTTTTGCACTTTTTTTTTGTAATATGACTCTAAGAATACTTCCTGATCTGGAACAATCTTCTCCAGCCGCATTTAGAATTTTGACAATTTTTTTTCAAATACCGTGGACAATCTATGGCATCTTTTGCTATCAATTTCATTTCTCCTGAAGATAAGCGGCTATTTCATTATTCAAAGTTTAACATATATGATGCGTTGGTAATAAACCAACTGTGTCTGAGAGCAACAAATTAGAATAGTCACACAATGATTGCAATTTATCGTAATAGTTAAAAGATTTTAATTTAATAGTTCGTGTATTTAACTGTAACTCATCATTTTTCGTGAGTAGTCCAGCTCGTATCCCTGATAACATTTTCGAATACGATAAATCATATTTTTGTTTATTATTTATTCTTGACTCTGCATAAGAAAATAAATTTTTCCTAAAATGAAAGTTACTTAAACATCTCATGAATTTAATAATTTCTGCTTGTGTCAACTGAATGTATGCAGGATGGTCGTATACAGGAGGTAGTTGTAATAAATCACCAAATAAGATAATATGCTTTCGTCAAAACCATTTCCAAAATCAAAGTTAGAGGAACTGATTTCATCAAACATTTCTAAGTTGTTTCTTGATATTGTATTTACGTTCCATTTCAATAAAATTACTCATCTTTTTCTTTTTAATACTGTTATTTTTAGGTTTCTCAGGATGTGAATAAATAAAAGGAACAACTTCATCAGGTTCTGTTTCACTATTTTCAAGCCTTTTATCCTTTGCAGATTCTTATTGACTCAACATTGAAAATTTATTAAAAAGTAATATGTCAGTATCATCATTGACGTATGATCTTTTCATGGGACGAATATTATTACTTTTAGATTTCAGCTGAGTATTTTTGACTTCCAAAAATTTAGTAACCGTATGAGTTTATCGATATACATTTTGTGATTGCGTTACATTTTTGACATTGTTATAAAATTCGACATTTTTAGTCGATTGATCATCTTTGTTAAAATAATTTGGATGTCTTATAGAATTGTCTTTCCATGATAAGTTCTGTCTAATTTTATCAGCTAAACTGACGGGTGGCGATAAAGAATGGGTTACTCGTCTAGGATCAGAAAACAATTGAGATGAATGTTTCTTTTTTTCAATGTGTTTTTTTTATTTGAAAAACAATTAGTAGCAAGAAAAAATGTTTGAGCAGCTCTTTTATTGGAATTCAGCTCTTTAGGCTTTTTTGAACATATACATAAACCTTAAATAGTTTATAATTATCACTTTGAGGTAAATGTTCCAATTTGAAAGAGAAGAAAATTTTTATCAAATGGAAACGCATTAAAGAAGGATTGTACCTCACATTTTAAAATTTAATCTGATACACAATATTTGACATTGAACTCTAGTTTGACACTGAACTCTGCAAAATTTAATATTTTTTAAATCAAAAAACGGAAATAAATGTTTTAAATACATTAATAAGGATGATAATGATTTTAATTCTTCCCAAAATGATACTGGTTGAGGCTTGTAACCAGTGTTTTGTTGTAGAATATTATGAAAATTAAGAATATGAGGTTCTTCTAATTCTATGTTATCGCTTATTAATTTTTAATCGTCTTTGAACAGAGTATTTAGATGAAAATTACTTGAAGATATGTTGCATCAGATATTTTATAACAATATTGATTTAAATATTACTGTGTATATTGCTTAGATGAATTCCTTAAAGAGATAAATAAAATTTCGTTACGCACTTTTTCTCGGCTCTAACGAGATGAAAGCGTATTCGAATTTAAGTTATATATCAATCTGTATATAGCTCGGAAATAAGACTTTAACGTTTGTTTAAAAAAATAAATATTACAAATACAATTACACTACAATTTCAGAAGTGGAATCGCTTATGATTCACGTCTCTAAGCAAACGGAATAAAACAGCATTATAACTGCATTGTTTTTCATCATTTTAAATTGATATAAAACTAAAAAAAGTTGTTATTTTATTAACGAATTTGCCTGAAAAATCTAACGAGACAATTTATTTTGTGTTAAATTGCCACATTTATACGAACAATATCGAAACACGAGTACATATTCTAATATGATAATAAACAAAAATTAAGCATAAATGAAAAAAACTGAGAATAAATAAACTATCGGATTAACGCATTCATAAAAAGATAAACCAATAAACAAGGAAAATGGACAATGAAAACAAGAAAATGCAAACAATGAAAAAACAATACGTTAAACCAATTAAAAGAAACGAATAAATAAGCGAGCAGTAAAACGAACTGAAAAATCAAAATAATAGAAACAAATTGAGAAACAATCTTACTAACAACAAGAAAAAAACACACCATTCAAGATAAAACAAAGAACCAACAATACATTGAATTAAAAGATCAACAAAAAAGTAACAAAATGAAGGCAATCGGCAACAAAATAATTAGACGTAAAAATAAAAAAAGAATAAAAACTAAAATGCAAACAAAAATCAAACAAACGAGAACAATAAAAACAAAGTACCATTTCTTTTCTATTTATATTTTGCAGCTAGGAGCAGAGACATTCCTTCATTCGTTCTGTCTGAAAGTTAGCAAAAACCAAGCCAGGAGTGCTGTTTTTCGCGCGCTTGTCAGGGCTTAAGGGAAATAAGGCTGCGCAAGCGCACCGACACTATCGTCACTTTTGAATTAAGTAGGTAGGTAGCGGTCACGCGTACACATACATGTCCGCAAAAACAACCTACGCCAATCAAATGGGTAACAGATTCATCGTTATACAGGGGGCATCGCTTAATTGTTAGAGCTACTTTTGGCGAGCTGAAGAGTATAAAAGAGTCCAGATCCGGTGACCTCATTCTCTTTAGTGGTAGATTTAAAATTTAGTTTTTTGTAACACGTGCACGGGAAAACAGCATTTCTTAACCTATTTTTAGGTCAGAATGTAGCTATTATCAGCTCCAGGGCAGTTAGATTATTTTATCAGCCCTAGGGCTATTAAATCATGACGTAGTGGTCTATTATTGATAACATTAGTCCATTTGGTTAAAGACGCATGAATTGTCTTTCTCTATTTCGCTTGAAAGAAAGAGATAGACAAACTTCGAGCGGTATTGCTCTGTAAATGCTACATATTTAAAACTACCGGAACCAGAGCGGTACACTGGTCACAGCTTCCGGCGCACCTCAGCTACATTGCTTGCTGACTCTGGCGCTGATATCACCGCAATAAAGAAGCATGGTAGCTGAAGTTAAACGTCAGTAGCTGAAGGTTATATTGAGGAATCACCTGTCAACAAAGTGAAGACAGGCGACCGCATCTCGTCTCTAATTTTAAATGCAAAAGAAAATGAATATCCCAAACCAGCTAAGGAGAAAAGATTGGTCTCGTCGATAATTGTTGACGCATCAACTTCGAAACACGAAAACTTTAAGATAGATCTTGGAGACGAGGATTGGTCCGCAATTGATCCAAGAGAATCAACTGCAAAACAACACGGCACAGATACAATTGTGGAGGCTGGAGACTCGAAAACAGTGTTGCAAGTCAAAGATTATGTTGGGATAAAAACAACTGCCATCTCCAAAGGGAACTTTTCCTCGGACGAACAGACTGTACAGTTGCCTAATACAAAAGTTCCACTCATAATTAATATAAACAATTGCACAAATTTAACTTTAAGTTTCAAAGAGTAAAAAGGAATTACTCTTCTGATTTGAGTTAATCCTTCTCAAAATTTTATTCTAATGTAAGAAGTTGATAACTTTTAATTTGGCTCTGCATAAATCATTAAGACAAAACATCTTTATTTAGTGAAGCTCAAATTGTTGCTAAGAACTATATATGCATTATACTAACTGTATGGTATTTTTATTTTCCGATATTATGAAAATATTATGATCAAGATAAATAGTTGTGCTAAACATTTCGTTACCTTTAAAGAGTAAAAATGTTTAAATCACTTATTTAAGTTTATTTTTCTCAACATTTTATAAGAGTTTAATGTCATGAAAATATTATAATGTGATAACTTTTTAGTTTACTATGCCTAAATTTTTGATAAAAAAAAAACATATATTTAATTAGTTTTAATAATATGTTACAAGCTACATATGTCTGTGTGATTGATCAACAACTATTACACGAATAAGCTGTATGCTAATTTCATTTTTGAATACTATAAAACAATTTCGAATTAATTGGAAAAAAAAGTAAAAATTTCTTTGTATACAAATTTTTCTTAATCAGAGTTTTATTTAAATAAACTCTATAATATTAACGAATGCTTTTTCTTTTTAAAAGTATCTACATCTGTTTTGGAGAGCTCCGCCCCCGAACCCCCCGCTGGAGGCTACGCCCCCACAACCCCCGTTATCCGTTTCAAAGGGCTTAATTTTGTTAAAATTTGCTTCATTTTTTAATCAAAATTACAAAATAGTTGTTTACAAGTTAATAATTTTATTATAATATTGTTTACTTTACTACTGTACTTGTAAGATAAAGTATTATGTTCAACTTGTGAAAGAAATAAGAATTCTCCCACAAGTTAAACAATGTACTATAATCTATGTTTAAAAATAATTTTGATAATTTTGTCAGTATTTTTTATTTTTAAATAAGATTATATTAATCTGAAAATTCAATCTCACTCGTTTTTATTTCTTTTTAAAGAATATTTTTGTATCGGAGGGCTCCGTCCCTCAAACCCCCTTTGGTCTAGCATCCTTGCTAATTGAAGCAAAATACAATCTAGAAGTATGTACATAACCGTGTACTTGTTAAAAAAACTATCGTATGAAGGAACGGAACAAGAGAATTATTACTCGGATAAAGTTGGCAACACTCGATTGCGGATCATGGAGCCAATTTCACCCTTATTAAAATCGCTGTCGTTCCGTCCTTGTATCATAATGTACTATTATATTAAGTTTCATTATTGATGATCATTTTAGTATCTTAGACTCAAGACTTTGAATTCAAGAATTTTGGATTATTTATCTTCAGCTTAAGGCTTTATTATCAATATTTTTATATTTTAAATTTAATTATGGATGGCGAATTATGGTCATGGTTTATGGATAATCAATTACACATATGGATACTTGATTTTTAGATATTCAGGTTTTGGTTGTACAAATTATGATATAAAAGTTCGATTCATGATATTTTATTAACGGCTGCTTTAAAAATTTTATGACTTATAGATTATTCGTTTTTGATTGTAGCTGATTTTAACTTAAGGTTATAAGTTCCTTATATTATTGGTTTTAATTTTAATATATCTTTTCCTCGATCAATTATTTGTTTGTCTTCGGGGCAACGTTCGTTGGTTCGTTGGTTTTCAGTATATTATGTCAATAGTTAATCTATAATATTGATTTATTTATTATATTCTAGTGTAATTTTTCTCAGTCTTAAGCTTTTTTTTGATTTATTATAGTTTAAAATTTTTTGTCATGGAACTTAAAGTATAAATAAATTGAATATAAATCAAATATGAATTAAAAAAATAGTTCTGTTATATTTGAATGTATATCCTTTAAAACATATTTCTATTTTTTTTGGTAGTGCTTGTTTACTTTTTAAGCGTATCAACGATATTTTATCGGTTGCGTGGTTTGATTGTTGCGCGAGCATCAAACAGCTATCAACGCTGCCGAACGGCTTGAGACCAACGCTACACGCTCCCCATGAGCTAACGAAAAGAAATCCGTCCTAACATATACATAAATATACATAAAATGTAAATAAAAATATAAAATTGATAGGATACTCAATAATTAAGAAACTTCTAGAGTAATGAGCTTCACATATCCTAATATAATTTTTTAATATTATTTCAATAAGCATTACAACTATAACGAAGTTTTAACTTGAATAAAAAATCATACGAATCTGTTGCAATTTCTTGAACTAATATTTTAAGAAATCAAAAAATAGAATCAAGAAATATTTTACTAAAATATGATGTACTAATTAAAATAATAAAATACAAGATTTAAATGACAAGTAGGTCTTTAATTAAGTTGATATTAACATATAGTAACTTTTACTTAATAATAAACGTTTTTATAAACATTTCTATAAAACATTGTTTGCAATTTTCTTATCTACATAATAAGTACAAGAAATTTCATTCCAGTTGGTGTGTAATTTTGTTTATAAAAATAATATCATTAAAATTGTATCATTTTACGATGCCACATTTTATTATCTTTGAAATTTTTTAGTAAACTCTCAAAATTGTTGTTTTTTAGAACAAGTTTTTGAAAGTATGTTAAAAGGAAACTTACTAATTTCTTATTACTGTAATTATGACAACCATTTTTTGATTTACGAATTTCACTAAATTAAACCAAGATTATCTCAGTAAATTGAATTTCATCAGTCATCCTAAAGGTTTTCTAGATTTCAGTTTTTAAATAATTTATTTTGATATAGTAAAGCTGAATAAAACCAATTTATGACAACTCAACTTACATTTCTACTTATACTAGTTTAAATAATTAATTTTAAAATCAAATATTGTAATACTTTCTATAATACACTAATTTTTCTTTATGTTGTCATTTTGTTTAAAGAATAATCTACA
>JABFQD010003159.1:0-13742 GCA_022817045.1 Psix sp. ZL-2020 | reverse complement strand
AAAGCGAGCAATTTGCAGATTTCTCTCTCCTATATCGAATCGTTTTCAGAATTTTGAAGCTTATTTAAGATTTTCAACCGCACAACCTATTGCTTATTGAAATTCATATTTAATTCAACAACAAGCGTTTTTGACAGCTCCGAAATAACGAAAACATCGCATAACAAATGTCTCATTTGGTTTAACTCCAGGATTTATATCATACATTCCACATACATCATTGGAATCGCGATTTCTCGCTTGACAGGAATTATATAAATCCAGAATTTATTCGACGCTTATTATAGTGAATTCGTTATAATTAAGTCTAATCAATAATGTATATTTTATGTAATTTTCATTGAAATTATTTTATTGTACTTTGTAATAGAAATATGTTATCCGATTGGTCATCGGATTGGAGTTTTGTAAAAATATAATTAACTTAATTAATTTCAATTCGTGTATTTGAACAATATTTTGTCAATTAAGTTTGAATCAGAATTTATCAGAAATCTTTTATTGGAAATTATTTCTAAAACGAAATTTGGAATAATTTCATAATTTCTCAAATATTGAAAAGTCGAAATTTTCAAATTCGAATTTTTTCGAATTTGTGGTTAGTATGGAATAAGTTATATTCAAAATATGCTGTCTTTCGGGGATAAAATTTCATTAATCGTGGCTGCTTTTCATTAAAAAACTAAACCAATAAAAAAAAGATCTCATGTTATTTGGACTTTTTTTTTTAAATTAATCGTTAAATTAATTAGATGATCTGTGATTGTAATAAAATATAAAGGATTTATAAATAGTGATTGAAATTAAGACAAAGTATCGAAGCAGTTACATAAAACTTTGTCATTTTATAGGTCCATATTAATAAAATGAAAATATGTTTCCGCAACATATGTTATGGAAATTGGCGTTTATTTTATTTAAGTTTAAGGCGGAACGTGTAGGATGCAGACATTTCCGCCCTAGTGTGGAAATGTCCTGAACGTAGGTAAAATAAACGACAATTTCCGCGCAGAAAATACAATGTGTCGCATGGGTGGAGCGCTCGATTCTGGACTTGAATGAAGTTGGCAATCGCTCTTACTCCGCCCTTGTAGCACAATATATTGTTATCAAACCATTCAAATGGCATAGTTAGAAATAATTCAGCAGAATAACAACATTTCTTTCAGCTAATGATTTATAAACTATTTGGAGCTGTAAAAATCAATCTATAAATTAATGTGTTTGAGATAATTCCTTAAACATAAATAATGCAATGAATTACCTAAATAGTTTAATAGTTCAAATTCGTAATTTATTTTATGAAAAAATAAATAGGATGAATTTTTTTAAAAGATATATATTATGAAAATAAGAAAAATCACCAGCCATTTGAGCAAAATACTATAACTTATGGACCAATTTGATAAAAATATTCTTAAAATTTATGGGCATATGAACCTATGGTATTTTAATAATGTATATACTAAAGGAGAAGTTACGATTTACATTGCATAAGAATGAAGTCAGCTGATATTTGGACACAATTCAGTTTCACTATAATTCGTAAAGGGAATTTACATTTAATCGCGATAGGTCGTTTGAATACCGGAACTGCGATGCATTCGAAATTATAAAATGAAATACAAACGAGAAATCGCTACACATGCGTATAAAAACAACATGCAAATGATATGTGATTTGACGTACCATACCAACAAACAGTTTTTTCGAGAATATTCATGTCGAATTGAGTTGGAATGAGATCGCAATGAATAAAATTATGAATCGATATTATTCGAAACGCAAATACCGAAAACAAAAGTAAAAGTTCTTTTTATCTTCTTTACATTTGAAAAATAAGTCCAAATTTATCACCACTTTTAAACATTGATTTTCAACAGATACTTTTTTTTTCTCAACAATTATTTTCATAAATCAAACTTGCATTCTCAAATTTAATCAACGGTCAGTTGTCAAAAGCAATGTTTTCGACTTTGTTGGTCTTTTTTTCATTCACATTTTTGTATAAAACCATGTTTCTCCAGTTCGTCAGAATAAGGTTAATAATATTGTAATATCAATTACAGCATTGCAAATCTTAATGTTCATTATAATTTTGCATCGTCATGATATTTAAGAATATATAAACTCATCAATTATGAAATCAATTTCATTTTGCCGTCAGATGCTCCGAGATGTAAAAAGGGTCACGAGCGAAAAGATATTGCTGTGCTACGTCACGATAGTCTGTTACTACGCTGCGAAGTCGATTCGGTCCCAAACGAAGGAGTGAGATTTTCATGGACGTACAATAGCACTCAAGGGGAAGTGTTGTCGATGCAGAATTCACGAGTTCAAAACAAAGGTCTCGTGAGTACCTTGGAATATATAGCAACCACAGATGAAGATTTTGGGACACTTGCTTGCTGGGCAACCAACAGCGTGGGAAGACAAAGAAGTCCTTGCATATTTAATGTTTTCCCTGCCAGTGAGTTGTCATGCCTTCAAACTTCACTCTAACCCAAATTTCTTCTTTTTCTTCGAGTACAAACCAACTTACATACTTTATTCTTTACAACTATACTTCTACAATTTTCTCAGGGCTCTTGCTCTGTGTCAATTTTCAGATGCAAATTGAATATGCTGAATTGCACAACGCAACTCTTTTATCTTCATTACTTTTCATTCATCGCAAGATAAACTGTTTTGCGGTATGGTAAACTAGCTTGTACAACTTTTAAGCAGGCTAAAATAGTTTCCAAAGTATGGCTCCGTTCAGCATAACGTTTAAAGAATTATAACTTTCATGGATTTGAGTAATAGTGTGTAAGTTGTAATCGTTTTAAAAAAGTAGACAGCAATTTTCTTCTTGTCATAATTTGTAAATGAAATTTGACATAAGTAAAACAGTAAACTGTTATTTTTCTCAGCTGAAAATTGGTAGAGCTAGACACAAATTGATACTGCACATATTTGACAGTTTAAAATTATTTATTTTTTATTTGGATTAATTTAGTTTAGAAATATTTCACGATTTTCTATCGCCTTTCGAGAACCATAATTCAGTGTTAACAAGCAATGGAATCTTATAATAGAGCTGGAAAAGTGACAGATTCATTACGAAAAATAACTATTTCTTTCTTCTTTTATTTGCCTTTATATTTATCAGTGTCAAATGTATAAAACATTGTGTGAGTGAATATGTAAAAATAGTTGATTTCTTTTTTTTAAATTGTTTACATTTTTTTTACACTAATGATGTAAACAGAAGCACGGTTTTTAATTTGTTCAATTTTCCTGGAAAGAATTTCAAAAATGTCTACGGAATTGTAAAACTCTTATACCAATAATATTTCACATTGAATTTCTTTTCATAACTCTAGTTCGAATAAGACAAAACAAGTGATGATAAGAGCTGGATAGAGAGTTAATTCGAGCAGAACAACTAGCCTTTCGACGAGAGTTAGCGTATGACTACAGCAAAACTTTGTGAACCGTACACTACTTAAGTATATAATATAGAAGGAGGGAACCAATCCTCTTCAAACTCTACCGATGACAAACCTTGAACGCGAAATCGGTCGGAAGTTCTCGACACAATCCTCTAACTTCTTCCGTTACCCCATTCTCTTCAAGAAACCTCAAATCGCCGTCATTTCATTATCAAATAATGAAGGGCGTAGATAAAGGAAATGTCTGGCTTAACCTAGCATTATTAATTTGTGCTTGCACAATCTTTTATTTGTTTTTTTTTATTTATATAATTAACATGTAAATAATATCGAAACAATAATTATCAAAATAGTTTTAATTTCTCCATTAAGAAAGCAATATTTGCAATTAAGAAATTGTTAAATTTTAAACTTTATTAGAAGATAAATTAATTTAGTTTAAGATAATTAATAAAAGAAATTTCAAAGAATTAATGACATACTTAAGTTAAACAAGTTTTTTGAATAATTCAATGATGAGAGAAAAAAAATTTAGTAAATACTTTAATGTAAAATGAAATAATAATGCAAATTTACTTATCAATGAATTTTCAGAAAACATAATCATCCTACATCTGAAAATTGGATAAAATTTAATATATATGCAACATTTCAATCAACTATCATATCGTGTTGTAAATATTGAGTAGTACTGATAAATGTATAGTCAAACTCAACTTTGGTTGAAAAATTCGAATCAGGTCGATTAAAACTAAGTTCCATATTCTGTTGTACATATATTGTGGTTCATAACATAATTAAATGGGGGAACATTAAAACTAGAGTTTCAAACATCAATTTAATATTCATAATCACATATCAAAATGAACGGTTAACAAATCGCGAATATTAGTCCAAAATCATGTATCGTATAACTCTCATGAATAATTGTACAGACCATGTTTCACAATTTACTGATAATTTGTGAATACAAACTATCACTATTATAACTTCAAATGATAATGTTGATGAGTAATGCAGTCAGGCGAAAAATGAATTACGCTACAAAGAGACTCTTTACAAGTCTCGCAATTTGTCTCTAACCTTGCGTTAATTTCGACATGAAAACATCTAATTCACTTTTATTAGAAAGTACTTTGGATCAACGAATTTCTCCGGCTTTCACACCCTTCTTACAGCACAAACTAGATTATTAAATTCCGTTTAAGAAAATACATTTATAGTTGAAAATATTTGCTTAGTTGATTTTCGAAAATAATAAAACGAAAATGAATTATATAGTTTACATTAATAGTCGAATAAATGCTTAATATAGTATGGAAATGAAACAAATGCAGAATAGCATAATAAAATAATTTGATATTACGTTATTCGTGTAAGACACAATGAGGCACTTTTTCTTCGTAGCTTTGAATTAAACAACATTGTTACGACGAAACGTGTTGTAACTGTCTTAGTTGTTGCAATTACAAATTACTCCTAATATTTGATTTTAGTTTCTGAAAACTTGAAAATGAAATGATTTTGACAATGTCTAGTATAGATTTTATAAATTAATAAGATAATATTAATACATATATAAAGAATTGAATGTACATATTATTTGCAAATTGTACAAACGTGCTGTAGAAATTCACAGTAGCAAAGTTGGAAAAAAATGTTAACAATTTCCACGTAAAATAAACACAAACACAATACATACCGCCATTATTGAGTATTTGTATAAAAAAATTCACCCCACGCAATAACATGTTTTTATAAATTCGTAATATTCTTTCTGTTTTGAACAAATTAAAGTAAAAGAGTTTTTATCCATGGAGAATACCGCAATTACAGCAATTTGAAATCTGCATTACTTTTCATAAGTTTTTGACTACTACGATGGTAAGTAATCGTTGTATTTTAACTGCAAAATGTGAAAAAGAATGGCGTGGTTTTTACACCGATATGACAGCAAGAGTATGATAAATTATAGCATGACTATCGCATAATCATACTACAGTAAAGCAAGAATCATCTCAATCTTGAACATGTACTAGTCTTAATTTAAACAAAACGTATCCAAACATTTTTTGATACTAGCTCAACTTTTTCTCGTGCACTTATCTCAAATTGGCTAAAATTGTGCAAAATGTTAGTCAGTTTTTACATTAATAGCGAAATTTCCACATTCGATCAAACATTTGTTTGATTACGATGGTAATCAAACATACAAGTAATTTTATTTTAAAATGTCTAAAATTCCAACTCTGTCTAAGTGATCTTAACCTTTAGTATATATTTGTAATGTATGCGCATATGTATCATGGAACTTAAATTTAAATTAATCACATATAGTTAAAATATATGGCATTAGTTAATTGCAATTTGTAATTTGAGTTTATTGTGAAGACTATTCGATAGTAAAAGTCAAACTCAAATAAAACTACGACTGAAGACGCGAGACTATGCTGGAAATAATGAATCACTGTAACCATATCCACAATCAGCTATCAAAGTGAAAGTGTCCCCAAGTAGCAGGTTGAACTATCGAAGTTTCCAACTCAAGTAAATCATTGATCTCACACTTCGAGTTCGAAGTATTCGCTTCGAACGCTTATCATATCGACTTATCAATTATGGCACATGGCACTATTATTTGATGAAATAATCATCGGTTAAATAATAATGGCCCAATGTTCGCTTATTTCAAATAGAAACTTCGACAATGAAAATTGGTTGCAATTTTTGCACTTAAACTGATTCTCTTCTTCCCATATTCACTTGAATCTTCTGGTTTTCATGAGTGTTAAAGCAAGCATTGATCTGACAGCATGGCGCGTCTGAACGCCTTGTTGTTGCAGAGCTGTGTATAAATAATCAATCTTCTTCGCAACGTGTTTTCGCGAAACAATGAACTCTCGGCTCTTGGCAAAAATAAAAGTTTTCCGTCTATTATAAAGACCGTCCGCAAAACATCGCACACTCGACAATCAGCGACGCGTGGTGAAAAATGTGCTGCTTCTGTTTAGCAGGCTGGCTTATGACTAGTCTCGCAGCAGCAGCAAACTTACGTTGCTGTCAGAAGCAGATTCTAAGCGTTCATTTTATCTCATTCACAGGAGCGCCACAGCCACCCATAGACTGCTCGCTGCACAATGAAAGCAACGCCGTCGAGGTGAGCTGTAGTCCCGGATCCGACGGCGGTTTGCCCCAACACTTCCTACTCGAGGTACGCGGTACCCTTAAGAATTCACTCATCTACCAAACACCACAAACCCTGCAGACCCCACAGAGCGACCAGGGTTCGGTTGGTGAGGTACCACCAATCTACCGGGAGAGTAATCCAGAGCCTGTATTCCTCTTGCATAACCTTGAGCCCGGCTATGACTATAACGTCACTGTGTATGCGGTCAACGGACAAGGCAAAAGCAAGCCAGTTTTAATGGAAAATGTCCGCATTTCCGAGAACGTCGCGGAAAAATCCAGCCAAAGTGACATCTTCTTGCAGGACCTTAAATCCGTTTTACCGAGGGCAGACTCTGAAGATATGATCTTTATCATTGGACTTGTAGGTGAGTCAAAGTTACATCTTTTAAATTATGGTAAATGACTGAATATTTGATAGAGGTGAATATCGTGAGAAAAAATCAAACTATTTAATTTACTCTTATTTACACTTATTTTATGTCTTTTTGATATCTTCTTACCATAAATACCATATTATATTATTATGATTATTAGTTACCATAAATATGTTGTAAAATTATAACATATGTATATATGTTTCATGTATGAAACATAAGTAGTTACGTATACATATACATATGTAGCACTATTGTACACATACTTGTTTATATGAACTCATATGTGTTATATACAAATTAATGTAACGTTATTATAATTGTATGCTTATTTATATTTTATTAATTATGATACAAATTTATTCACATATATAATATTATTGTTATTTGCATCTTCAAACTGAACCTTCGTGTCTTACTGATTGGTAACTTATGATAGAATGATGTTTAGACCATCACCACCGGATTGAGGTTTCAATTATAAACATTCAATTTAAATTCTCTTGTTTATAGCAATGTATATTTTGAATTTATATTACCTTGTATTTACAACATACCTGTTTCATTTTATGTGCATGGTTTATCACATCGAACAAATCGGAGAAGTTCAATCTCTCAATGTATTAATTGAAACATCGAACAATCGAAGTCAGAAATGCTGAGTGATTAAATTTACTTATGTTGCTGCATCAAAGCTTTACAAAGAACTAAATTATTTGCAAAAACATTAAAAGTTATTAATTTCCTCTGAAACAATATTATCAAATTGAAAAAAATTAATTAAGATATTGGAAGAATTAAAATACATTTCTTTATATAGTCCAAGAGACTATAATTTATTACAGTTATTTAATTGGTTGCCCCATTTTAGTGTTCTGAATCGGTTCATTTATAGAGTTAATAACGTCATATGAATAACCATAATTATGTATTCAGACTCACACTATTTTTATGTGTAATTGCCATAACGTTAATTTGGCTAGGTCCCAACGTCCCTGGTTAGTTTATTTAGATAAGACAGTCAGAACTTTTCTTCCAAATTATGTCGCGTCACATTCACAAGATACATTCACTTCTCTAAGTTCTTTACGTGACAATCCTTGTCAGCCAAAGATTCTAAAACATCATCTAAAATAATTCAATAAATTACGCTTTCAAATTTGAAATTAAAAATAGAATTATGAATAATAGTCATGTTTTTTTATCCGTAGAAAAATAAACTAATAAATTTCGATAGATTCTATTTTTCAAAAATTTGTATAGACTTCACGAGTTCTTTAATGAAAATAGTTTTTAATGATACTTGAAAATAATTTTTACAAACCTGAATACTGCATCAAATGCCTTTCCCCATTCAGTTATGTAACAGAATTATTAACTTACGAATATTAACATCCGAACAATAGTTTACATAGTTCTGTTTGACTCTGAATACTTTTACCGCTTTTATTTTCCGGTCACATTTAAACTAAAATTCACTGCATTTTGAGATCAAATCTTTAGAATTTCTTGATGATTGCAGAAAAGAAACAAGCTTTACTTCGACGAAGTTGTTGATACTAAAAGCCAATGAGGTTTTGTTGTTTCTTTGTTTCGTGACATTTCCAAGTTCCTTTTTATTTTTCCGTAGATTACGTCAATTGTAATTTGCAACTTTATTCGATGAGTTGGGAAATGGATGTTCCTGCCTCAATTATAATTTTTTAGTTAAATCAGAACAATAAAAAGTAAACAATATTTGAATTTGGTTCTTTGTTAATCCAAGAATTGTTATTTTAAGAAGATTTTCATTGAGTTTTACATTGCATAAGATTTGGTTAGTCATTCAGGACAAATTAAAGTGGAATCAAATTATTATTTTTAACATATTGAATGATTGCATATTAATCTCGAAATTGACTTTATTTAATATGTATTTATAAACATACATTAATGTGTGTATATATAGAATGTCTGTATGTGTGATTTGCACTGATGCATGTAATGATACGAATACAATTTACTTTGAATGTAGGGATATGCAAATCTTATAAGCCTTAAGCGACTTGGAAGGTTGATTTTACGTCGCGCATGGTAAAATGGTTGAATTGAACATATGCAAAGATGCTTACATTTGTAAAAGAAACTGACCTATATTTCAATAATTTTTACATCCTAGTTTTTTTAATTCGCGATAAAACAATAGATGTAAAAGCTTTACATTCAAGATCTTTTTATTTGTATGAATTAGAACATTTTTATACGAACTTTGACGTGATGATAATTAGTTGATGAAAAAATGTTTTGCAACACTTTATGTGATATGAGTAAAACTTTTGTTGTTTTGTAGGTGCATAATTTTTGAATTTCATCTCCTACACTTAAAAAGCTACTTACTTTGCATGTTTATACGAAAGAAACGGATGTTTGCATGAATTTACATAAAAATGTACAGTTTCAAATATGCGTCCAAGCTCTCGAACTTGTCTCCTGTTTTATGTCATGTTATATGAATGTGAACGATATTTAGCAAACCAGAACTATTTTAACATACAACCAGTGAAATCAAACAACCATGGAACTTTTGTTTATTGTGAATTATTTTGGACTTTTCGAGTAGAACACTGATAGCAAGTAACTTGTTAGTACAAGTTATAAATAGTTAACATGTGAACATGTTTTGTTAAACGGCAAATTTATATGTAAATGAAATAAAAACCATTTCCTTTGATTTAATATGGTACACATTTTTCTAAAGAACATTCTGTAAAATGTCGTGTTTCATGTTCGTCATTTGATAAAATTAAATTTTTTGTCGCTCAGAGTAAACAATATGTTGTAATTCACTAAAAAAATATCATTAATGTTGTGAAAATTAAATTGTTGAATCATAGGATTTTAATTATAGATGATAAATTTCAATCGTATGGATGATGAGATATTGTCGTTCATCATTTGTGGTCGTAAATATTAGAATCATTATTTCTACAGTTGTATCACGAAACGAATTATTTTAAGTTCGCCAATTAAAAATTGTGTTCTCTCATTTGTATATTGTTCAAGGTTTAGCAATATTATACGTTTTCTGCAGCTCTTCTTACAGAAACTTTATTTCTTATTTTTTATTTGATATAATTATTCCAAACAATACTATTTCATCATTGAAATTGCCGTCGTTGCAATATAGTTTCTCAATCTAGTTAAAATGTCGCTATAACAAAGAAATTTATTTCCAAAACGACAATCCCGAAAATATTCCTTTTGCTGTAGTATTAAATGAATCAGGTACTGTTAAATAAAATTTCCATAGTAATTTCTTAATACATTTTTATAGTGCCTTTATTTTGATTAAGCTGTTTCAATGAATGAAAAATATATCAATCAAACCTGTGCAAGAATTCAGAGTGACTCATAGTGAGTGATTATAAATTCGTTGTCAACCTGAAATGGATATCGATTAGCTGCGTGGCACGCAAGCAACCCGTCAATGATAATTGAAATTCGAGTAGCAAACGTAACACGATTGTCATGCAATAACGTATTGGACAGTAAAGTGAGATTGGTACATTTGCGTTGGCAGCTAACAATGGCAAGTAATTTTTAGAAGCTTAAATGCAAATTCTAAAAGAATGATTGCAAGACTCGTTTTGAAATTGTCCCTACACTATGCACACAGCTACATTGATTGTTAAGATAATGCTTTTTTATTTGTTGTTATTGTTCAACAACAACAGCGCACACAATTTGGTATAACAGAAATTTATTAGTTATTCAATTTTGTCAAGTGTATTTTTTAACGTCGCAACATATATTGATATTGACTACTGCTTTTTAAATTTAATGAAAAATTATGGATAAAATCGAACTGGCAGTAAATTAGGCTGCAAATAACAGATGCATGTAGACATGAGTAACCATCACACATTGACACATCCATTTGAGTTCAGTCAAGTAGTTACCTCAAAGATAATAAAAAACATAAATAATAAAGTTTCTTTGATATTAAGTTTTCTATGATCTCTTCTTTATTGGCCATAAAAATTCATTGAGGCACGAAAAACATAAAAATTGATCTACTCTTTCTTCTCGACAGTAAAAAATAAAATACTTTCCCAGTTGACCAATAAAATCGTGCCAAAACGAGGCACTTTAACATTTATTTACTCATTGTAGAAATAATATAATTCAAAAATTGTGAATTATAACTGATCGGGAATAGATGTAAGTTTGATAATGAATTCTTACATCTGTTATTCTCTGTGCACTAAAACCCGCCCATAATCGATTCGTATCGAAATTTTTCTTAGTGAGATTCTGCAAAGTGCCTTCGTTCTGTTTGATCCGTGCATCCGCAATCTTTGCATTCAAACATTACAACTTCAGATGTACTTAATAAATTTGCATATCGTTGTGCCAGTTTTTGATATTGATCAAGTTGAATATTTCCCGTTTTGACATGCTCGTGAAAATCACGTACTTTTTACGATTTCAATGGCATACTAAATTATCGAATATATTTTCATAATTTGAAAAAATTATGCTCTGAAGGAAATGGATGCAGATTTCACCAAGCGTAAAAGTTATCACTGAACTTTATACGTTACAAAAATATTTTTTTATATCTTTTATATTCTGTGTAAATTGTTTCATTAAAAATTGTGTTCATAATATTAAAATATATATGCTTTTATAACTATTACAGACTTAATTATGAATTATTATAGAATAATTAGTTTGCACATGTTAGTTTGCTTATTTTCGTGGAAATAATTCATTATTCAACGTATGATTTTCAATTATTCAATTTCGTAAACAAAATAATACACTTTTAAATATTTCTTTGAATTATGCTACGGCTAAATAATAATTCATGACATAATAAATTCTTTAAAAAAAGAAATTGAAAACTCTTTTTATGAATTGCACAAATTAAATGTTTCATTGATAAAATTTATTAAATATATTGAGAATACTTTTCTATAATAATTAAATTTATCATATTTCCATTATTTTCTATAATTGAGGATACATTCATATTACTTTATTCGACACAATTTCAGCATTAAAATTGATTCCAAGTTCATCATATTTGTTAAATTGGATTTGAATCTTTAGTAGAAAATAAAATCGTATAAGCTAATTGTATACAATTGAAGGTTAAAATGAATTCACAAACTTGATTATTCTTAACATGTGTGATAAAAATTATCGTTAGTATATTGTATCAATTAACCAGAAATCAAATTATATATACTACTTTTGTACTATAATATATGTATACAATTGAATATTCAAGTCAATTTTATGATCTTCCAAATTCTTTAGAATTCGTATGGTGTTTTTTTTTAGGTAAGAGCTTATAAACACTGGATCACATTTCTCCTTTGTCACTGATTTTCGAAAGAATGAAAAAAATTTGAAAAAAAAACACTTATCATTTAATGGTGTGGAATACCCCAGATATAATAAAATATGATTTCTAGTTTATACATTTTTATGCAGTATTCAATTAGTTAGTATATTTTTACCATTTGTGTATTTTTTTTCTTTGTGTATTTTTCTATAGTTTGAAAAAAATAACAACAATTGACAGTTACAGGTTTTGTAATACCAAAATAATCTTTATACATTTTATTTAGATTCAAAAGATGATACATTTTAACGGTTAATATTAGTAGCCATTTAAAGTTAAATATTGATTGTATTTGTGTGATTTGGAAATTCATCTCGAATTCTAAACTGACATGAAAAAAATATACTTTTCTACTTTTAAAATGATAAAAATTGGTTGTACTTCCAAAGTCAAAAGTAAGATAAGCGGTATTAATAATGTGTATTATGTGTAAAATACAATAGGGTATCAAGTGTCAAATACCATGTTTTATCACGTGTCAGATAAAATGTGATGTTGCGATGTATCAAAACATTGTAGATAAATAATATAAAATTGAATATATAGCAGGTGATATTATATGCGAGGGATAAGTCTAATTTTAAAATTAATAAAACTTGCAATTCAACGAAAAATGATTTCAGTACCATATTTTGAATTTAATATGTCATTTTATTATTTAGAGTATTTAATGATCGCAGGGCCGTATGAAATTTACATACTATAGCATATCAAATTATATATTTGATGTATATTATTTTCAAATTTAAAAATAGTAAAATGAGATTTAAATTATAAAATAATAACTTATTCTTTATCTTGTGATATTTCTATTATTACTATATTATAAATGAACGACATTAAATATGGGGATAAATAATAACATTTTTTAACATTAATTATGGTAACACACCAACTGACCTGATTGTTATAATTTGTTTAAATTATGTTCATTATATAGAAACTTTAAAATATTAATTTTATTGTGTAGTAACGTATTATATGCAAAACCATGTTAAAATATTGAGGTTTTGTTTATATTTATTAATAATTTATGAACATTTAATTGAGTTCTGAATAAATGTAAAAATAAAAGTTTTTTTGATATCAACTTTTAGATATCTTGAAAATATAAAATCGAAAAAAAAGAAACCATTTGTCAATTTTACATAATTTATCTTATATAGTAAGCTTATACGTCATAAATCTTATCATAGTATATGCAAATTTTCCAATTTCTCTTAAAGTATAGTTCAATTATAGCTAATGTTATAATTATATATTTTCTATACAACGATGATTATCAAATTATAAGTTTACATTAATAGATCATAGAATAATAATGAGTAACGTGATGCGAAATATAATGGTATT
>JABFQD010003158.1:0-13742 GCA_022817045.1 Psix sp. ZL-2020 | reverse complement strand
TTTAAAAATACATTGTACAATAACTAAGAGTTCTACAGATAATTATTGAAATCAAAATTAAAAGATAAAATCTGTTTATTTACTATTTGAACGAAACACAATATAGATAACTAATAAAACGTATCTTTTATAAATACGAACATTATAAAAAGACTAAGAATTTTGTGAACATTATTTTTCTCAATATCACAGTCTTCTGTGAAATGAAAGTTTAACGAAGTGTAATTGATTTCTGAATGAATTTTCAAAAATTGAAAGAAATATTAAAAATAAAAAAATTATATCACTTTATACTTTTGATAAATTGTTCAATATTTTAAACCTAAGTTGTGAAAAATGAAAAAATAAAAAATATCATATTTCACTGAAACACTGCCACGATTTTGTACAAAAATAATTCATTTTAACAGTATACGTAGATAGACGGTTTGAGAAAAAATGTTTTCTTTAAATAACTTCAAATTTTAATTAGATAATATGATGATTCGATATTATTGTTTTATATATCGAAAAACGTAAATAATGTTCATTGCTAGCATAGCTTGAAAATTATAATACCATATATCTCTAATAACTATATTTACAAAAAATTTTACGTAAACGTTACGCAAAACTTATATAAAATGTACATTAATTTAACTCCTCATTAACATGCAAAATTTACATTAATCGTATGGAATAATAAAAAATACGGTAGTTAATCGGCTAGCTAACGAAATCTGATTTGTTAGCTTACGCCTCTCCTCAAGTTCGCTACCCCATTCTCTCAACTATATATCCTATTTTTATATATTGACGCTGTTTGCAACGCAAACAATGTCGGTACATTAATTAATGAAAATTAATTTAAAAATATTGACAAGCTAATAAATTTTCTCACAATGTATTCGCGCTTTTTCTTGCAATAAAACACCAAGAAATTGTCTCCTACTAATCTCTGTTGTTTCAACCACATATAAATAGCTTCTTCGAAAGAGGATTTAAATGTTTCCACTCTTGTAGAACTACTATTTTCATTGCAAGATTTTAATTTTGCATATTCTTGTTTGTATTCTTCTTTCTGTAGAACAATTTGGTATATAAAAGAATGTGAAACGTATTTTATTGTAAGAGTTTTTTTTTCTCCTTTATCGAGTGCATCTATGATCTCGACCTTCTGTTCAAGAGTAAACTTGTGTACTTGTTATTCATAATATAGAAACATAATATACAACACAAAAAGTATATTTCATCTACTAATTTGTCAAATGAGAAAGTAAGTTTTCAACATCTTCATACAGAGGTATATTTTTGGAATAGATTAATCATTCGAAGCAATCACGTAAAATTGGCCAGTTTTCATTGATGCGTTGCAACGTTTTTTGGTATCTGGTGTTAAAGTCTTATGCTATCTTTACAAAAAAATTGCAAACACAATTGTTTCGGCCAGCGAGAGAAAATCTCGTTTTCTATAGCTCCAAGATGTGTCTTGCACATTTTGGCCACACTAAGAGAGTGTCGAGATTTAATTATAGCTTCGAAAAGGTGGTCCGCACATTTTTTAAGATTTGAAGATATACCACGAAATTTTACTCATGAGAAAACTCAAAATGTATGAGTTTATTGTGTGAACGTGTTTTTTAGCTTCACGAGGCCTAATCAGGCTGTCGTGGAATAAAGGTGTCTTGAGATAAGAGTTAGAAATAAAGAGATGTGAAAGCGGTTCATCTAAGAATTCTAACTCTCAGGAGATTGTGCGCGACATGTCATTTTTTGAGGCACGTTTTGGTCGGGTGCCGAGTCGCTGCTTTCGCGTGACAAAGAGTGCCCGGCGCGACCGGCAATAAATTATAGAAATGCAAAAATGTCCCCTCTTTCCAATTTTTTAGATTGTAAGTTTACTAAAAGACAGCGGTTACTTCCTTACTGGATTCTCGTGTGTCATGTTTGGTGCGACGAAATTAAGTCCTGACAGTTTTGGCATTTGTATGAAATTCAGATTAATCGTTTTGTGTATAAATAAGTAGTCGAGGGTTTCTTCTATTAAGGGGTTTTCTCTGCGGCACCAATAGAGAATCGTAATTGTGCCAAAATAGTATTCTTTCTTTTTTTACCACCCTCAAAAGTATTAGGGATGTTTATGCCCGTCCGCGAGTCAGTGCAGATTGGCGTTTAACTTGTTTTTCGAGGTTCGACGAGTAAAAACAACAATTTTTAACTCTTCACGATAAAAATAAAATAAAATGTTCTAGAAAAAATGTTGTATGTTTACCAGTTTACTCCCTTCGTTTGTACGAAGACATGGAAATTCGTACATACCGCCACAGTGGACATCGTCTTTCTTTTTTAACTCTGACCGGTATAGATAACTTTCTTTCCATACAGTTTCTATATTATCCCAACTATTACTAAAAAAGGGTTCTTGTTTAAAAACATTTAACAGTACTTTTGAATTATCTAGTGCCACTCAAAAATAAAAGTGTGAAAATAAAAAGACGGTAAATTTGAAAATTACTCTTGAATTTTACTATAAAAAAAAAATAAGAACCAAAAATAATAATTTCAAAATCTATTTAATTCAGAATACACTGTATTATTTCTCGTTAATCACATTCAAACATAAAAATAAATATAATAATAAGGACATTAACACTAATTGTTTTGTTTTACATTTACATAGCAAAGACCTTTGTCAGAATGATTCGGTAACGGAACCGTCGCGTGCTCGGTCACGCCATCTGTTTGCACTTCTTCCTCTCTGATCAGCGTGAGTTTTTTTTCTGGCGCGAACCTTTTGGCGAGCGAGTTGTGTGTGATCGCGACGAGAGAAGTTTTGTTTCCTTTTGCGTATATAAATAAATTCCTCGAAAGGTTATGGGCCCAGCACGCTTCCACTGCGCACAGGTAAGGAAACAAGTATCTAAATAAAACAACAATGGTTTCGAAGGACATGTTTGTATACAGAAGCTGGTAGGACTATTCAGTTAGACGACAAAAAGATGGAAATTTTTGATTCACAAACAAATGAAGTCTTTCTGGAGTCCATTCTGGATCATTGAATTTGAAGTAGACAAAAGATCTGACAGAGTCCAGCCAGGGTCTGCGGGAACGATTGCATGTGAGGCGGGTCTAGTGAAGGGGTACAATCAGTTGAAACAGAGAAAAATAAATCACATATAAAGGTCAGTTCAAATGGTAACGAAGAAACGATTGAAAAAGAAGCGATCGGTGTTGACAGATCTGATGATAGAGATAAGGAAACCAACAAGAATGAAAAGAATTTGGAAGAAAAAGACGAACTCAATGAGCCGAAAAATTTGACTCATTTAATAGAAAAGAATTATGAAAACTTGAATACCCCAAAGAAAATTGATCAGATAGCAGAAAAAGGACTAAAATCAATGATAGAAAAAAGAACAGAAGATCAAACGAGTCAAGACCACTTATTTTCAAATATAGATATGTTGTTGGTTAACAGGAAAAAATCAAAATTAGATGACCTGCCCGAAACTGACTTATTGGAAATTGAGTCCCCATTTACAAAGAACTATACAGATTTTGTAAAGTCCAATAAAGCCATGTTGTGGCACGTTCGGATGGGTCATGCGTCCTTGAACTAATTGAAAAAGCTGCAAAAATTATGGCCTGAGAATAAAGACTTGCAAACTGTTACTTTTAATGAAAGTATTTTAGATTGTGAGGTATGTGCTTTGACGAGGTCTCAAAAACTTCCGTTCAATAAAGAAAGAACTCGCGCAACCAGGCCCTTACAAAGAATACATTCAGATGTAATGGGGAAAATCTAGCCAGCTTCGCATCCGTTTGGATACCAGTACATTTCGGTCTTTATCGACGATTTCTCAAGGTTTGCACTAGCGTATCCCATGAAAGGAAAGGACGAGACAGATCACTGTCTGGAGCGTTTCATTAAAAGTACCAGAAATCTTATTGGCAAAAATGAAAAAATATGTTATCTGCGTACTGACCAGAGGACTGTATACATGGGAGGCTATACGGCTGAAGTACTTAAACGAGAAGGAATAGAATTCTAAGCAGCCTGCCGAGACACACCTCATCACAACGGGGTCTCTGAAAGATACAACCAAACGATTCAGAAAAAGGTACGTGCCCTCATGTTGGATTCTAAACTTCCAGCGAGCATGTGGGATCTGGCTCTGGGAGCTGCAGTTTACGTATATAATCATATATAATCGTACCCCGCACAAATCAATCCAGTACGAGACACCATTGATGAAATTTGCCCCTAATATCAGTTATGGTATGAGTCAACTTAAACGTTTTGGGTGTCTGGCTTATTGGTCGATCAATAGTTCAAATCAAAGTTCTCTGTGCAATCAATTCGGGGTATCCTTGTGGGATATTGTCCTACTGGATATTTGTTTTTGAATCCGGAGTCCGGGAAGTTTCTCGAATCTCGAAATGTCAGATTTAATGAAAAACTGGTATACGGGGACAAGTTCGAGAAAAACGGAATAAGAAATTGGCCAGTATCCATTAAAAGTACGAATACGACAAAGTTTTCTTTGAATTTTAAAGATGAATGCAGTGATAGTACTACTGAGATTGAAGAAAAAGAGATCAAACGAAAGAGAGGAAGACCAAAGAAAAGATTATTAGAAACGGAGGGAGAGGATGTAGAAAAAAAGAAGCATCAGAGAACGACTGAGATAGAAAAGGAGTACAACACACGAAGCAAAAAGATCACAGACACGAGATTTGCTCAGTTCACACAGAAAATAGAACCTTTTGAGTTCCCTAGCATTTGAAAATTAGTTTTCGGAACTGAGAAACGAAGAAAAGGATAAAATGATGTATTATCTCTTTTCTAGTATAAACAAAGATTCTCAGACATATCTCATTCGAGCTATGTGTTCGAATGAGAAGATAGAATAGACAAAAGCAGTCAATGACGAATTAGAATCAATGTTAAAAAATCAAGTTTGGTCACTAGTAGACAGACCTGAAATTGGAAACGAACAAAGATCTAATATTATCGACTCGAAATGGGTGTTTCAGAAAAAGGTTGATACGAATGGAAAAACAAAACACAAAGCGAGATTAGTCATTCGAGGCTTCAAGGACAGGGATTATTATGACCTCAAAGAAACATATGCCCCTGTATCAAGGTTGCCCTTAGTTAGATCTGTTTTGGCGGTCATCAACAATTATGATTTGCATGTCTGTCAACTGGATGTTAAAACCGCTTTCCTCAATGGGATCATTGATAATGAGATATTTATGGAAATCCTAGAGGGAGTTTAAGTGACTGAAAAAGAACGTAGATCAAAAGTGTGCAAACTCCAACGAGCTTTGTACGGGTTGCGTATCAGCCCCAAGAAATGGAATGAACGGTTTACCCGGGTCGCCAAATCAATTGACTTGGTCAATAACGATAATGATCCTTGTTTATATACCAAGGTCTCAGAAGGCAAGACAGTCATTTTGATTTTGTATGTGGATGACATGTTGTTGGCCAGCAACAACGAGATTGAATTGTGCGATATAAAAAATCAATTGATGAGTAGTTTTGAAATGACAGATTTGGGTCAACCGCAACAGTTTTTGGGAATGGATGTCAAGAGAGTACGTGAGAAACGAATATTGACTATAACTCAGGAACCGTATATTGATAAGATTCTGATTAAATTTGGATTTGACAAAGAACATCCAAAACGAACACCCATGATTACCAAACAGGTGGCAAATCAAGAGAGGAGGGATCGAGAAGAAAATGAAAGGGATCAGGAATCTGAACATACTGTGTCGACAATAAACTTAGTGCCTGTTGTACTTGGTAGGTGCAACTCGAACAGATATCGCATACGCCGTCAATATTCTCAGCCAGATCAATCCCACGGAAGTAGAGTGGAACATTATGAAAATGTTGTTTCTTTACTTGAAAAGCACTAAAGCTCTAGGTTTGATGTATTTGGGAAGACATGAAAGGCTGTTAGCATACTCTGATGCGAGTTTTGCGGACTGCAAAGACTCTGTGACGACGTGTGGTTATGTGATACAGCTGTTTGGTGATACAATCTCTTGGAAAACAAATAAACAAACCTATGTCGCCTTGTCCACATGCCAGGCCGAGTATGTGGCCATGAGCCAAGCATGCCAGGAGGTTGTTTCGCTAAATCAGTCATTGGAAAGATTGGCAAGCAAAAGTTTTCTTCCGGCCACTCTTTTCTGTGACAATAAAGCTGCTGAAATCAGTGCTAAGACTGATGGGGGAAACAGACTAAGACATATGACTGAAGTTCACGAGCATTATGTGAAAAAATGTGTCAAAACCGAAAGAGTAAAAATTTGTTGGGTTCCGTCAAAAGGTCAATTGGCTAACATTATGACAAAATCTCTGAGTTTTGAGTTGCATGCTAAATTGACAAATCTAATTTTGAACAATGATGGCATTGTATATCAAGTATGATATGAAGATGAAACTTATGAATCTTTTTATTTTTTAGGACACTGAGATGGTTTCATAATGATGCAAAACGGCTTTACGAAATATATTTCAAATTATTTATATTGTTAATTTTATTTTAAGAGATTTGTAAGAGATCAACAAAAAAAAAGGAAGAATTGTAGATATGTCGACCTCGGGAGGGAGTGTCGGAATGAGTCGATAACAAAACCGTCGCGTGCTAGGTCACGCCATCTGTTTTTCACTTCTTCCTCTGTGATCAACGTGAGTTTTTTTTTCTGGCGCGAACCTTTTGGCGAGCGAGTTGTGTGTGATCGCGACGAGAGAAGTTTTGTTTCTTTTTGCGTATATAAATAAATTTATTTCTATTTTATCCAGTATTCTTGTTTTTCAAAACCATTATCCTCGAAAACCTTTAAAATCATTTCATGATTTCTCAATACCCAGAGGATAAAATAAATAGAATCAAACAATTATAATACACACTTCAAATCTCACTTATATCACACGTAATCTCACAAACTTGACAAAACTACAATACTATGTATAACTTATTACATCAAGAAAAGTTGGAATAATAACTAATTAAATTACTACAATTATTGAAACTAAATCAATTAATTAAGAAGAAGTCTGAGAACTCACAACCAATGTGAGTTGCGGCCTGAAAAAGTTAATTTAAAAATTTATCCATACTCCTAGAAAATAGCGGGTTCACGGCACGTGTCCGAACTCAGTTGTTGGCTCCTGTTGCAGTTGCTTCCTTCTCTGGGGCGTTCAGTCCCACGAAAAGGTTCACAATAGCACTGTAAAGGTCTCACACTCGACACAAGCACTCACCCGCACGAAGCTCGAGAACCTCATTTAAGAATCTTGTCGCGAGATTCAATATCTTGTTCGACATTGTCACCTGTTAATTCAACAGAAGAAGTGACAATCAAGGCTCATTTTCGAGCTTTCGTCTTCATGTTACCTCTCCGCTGCATAGAAAATTCGGAGCGGGGTATGCGCAAAAGCTCCAGTCTGAATTTCAGCGTTTAATCAATCAATACATGATTCAATAGCTAGTAGGTTCCAAATTCAGACCCTAGGTGGTGTTTTTGGTCTCATTTTGAGTGTTAAGGCTGATTTGTTTACAATTGTCAGCCTCACGCCAACATAACCTCGAACGCCGGCTCCGCTTCTCTGTGGCTCGTCCGGGAATCTCCTCCAGTCGACACATCCCACGGTGCAGAGTGCCGGAGCACTCAGGCCACATCTCCTGTATTTTGGTGTGCGTCGGTGCAGTCTTCATAATGCGTGCTTCCATCCGTCAGGGTTTTCCAGGAGCAGTCCGTTGACGAAACAAGTTATAGAACAACACCACGACAGCCTAACATTTAAAATAATAACCCTGACCCGCAGTGGTTGAGGGTTATCACCAAGCGCAAGTAATACATTTAATTCAATAAAAAATTATCGCAAAAGTATCAATTTAAATGTAGTCGAGTTTGACCCTTTCTGTCAACTCAACTTAATCATATCATTTCTATTAATATTTTATTTTAGCCAATATTTTGTGACGGCAAAATGTCACGTCACACTAGAAAACAATCCTCATTTCACCTCGTCAACAATTACAATTATTGAAAATAAAATTATTATTTAGAAATTACTACTGTCTTTCTCCAGCCGAAGACACTGCCTTCTTTCTTGATTTTAACATTGTAAAAATCTTTGCATAAATCCTTCCTGATAATTTCATTGCTGGATGTATCACATTTTGAGAAACTTAAAGGCCACATTCAATTAGCTTTGTCCGGAAATAATTATCATACTTTATCAGTTTTCCGGTAGCGGTCGTTTTGTTGTCTTTTTCGCTTTTTCCTGGTGTAAAAAAATCTCACCACGTGCGATAAAAGTCTTTTTGACTTTATCAGCAAAGATCGTCAGTATTTTACGAGAAATAAAAAGAAATACTGATGATACTGATAATAGATTTACAGTTAAAGCACGAAAAAAGGCTTTAAAATTGTATTTAAATTTGACTCAGGCTACGAGCTTGAGAAGTACCATCCTCTGACTGGTGCAGCAAACAAAAACAGAACATATCAAAACAAAATTAAATTTAATTGCTCTCACAGCAGAAATGAAATTGCATGTTAAATGAAGTGAAAGGAAAGATGGCTACTATGAGATCCACGATTGTGCAAGATTCCCGGTCTGGCCAGACAATCTAAATTCTTGGAAGAAATAAAAAAAAGGTGAACCATAAAAGTAAAATAAAAAGATGGACTTAATAAGGCCTTCGAAAGTCAGACTAATCACTTAAAATTGTACTTGTATGTCACTTTGCGACAGGAAGAAAAGAAATACCTCCGGCGCGGTGAAGGATGATCTAATTTATTTATTAGGAGTTCGATCAAGTTGGCGTAAGAATTCATTATTAACGTACAAGAGTATGAACTGCAGTTTTTCCTATAACAAAGGTAAATTCGATAAAATTTTATTAAGATACAAGCATTCAAATTTTCTATCTTTAAAGTCAAAAATAAAATAATAAATGACAAAAGATATTTATGCATTACAAATAAATCGATATTTTCGCTATTCAGTCATTATCTCGGAGTCCTTTCGATTTTTTTACAATACAGTAAATTTAATTATTGCACTGAAAAAAACTCTCCGTTAGAAAATTTGGCTTATTTCCTTGTTGTATTGGCAAGTGAACATTATCGTAATGCACTGTGCATTTGAACCTTCGAAATAAAACATGCGCAGTTTCATTCTAATATTTTAATAGTTATCAGAAAATGTGTGTTTTTACTGTTTCATTGATGCCGATGCCATATGGATGTCCGTAGTTAAAATTCAATCCCTAGAGGGCTTTGTCTATAAAACGCTAGAATCTTAACGCAGCGTTTCATAGACTAAAGCTCATCAAGGGTAACTTGAACAGCCCAAAAGATATAATACTTGTTGATCTAGGTATCTCTTCTTAAATGACTGGGATTGTGTAGAAGCTTTTAACCATATTATTGATTAAAAATGACTTTTTGTTGTTTGGTGAACTTTTCTATGTGATTAAGTAAACGAGCAACAACTTGAAAGTCGTTTATTAAGATCGCAAAAATTCAGACAATGAGAACTAAAAATTGTTAAATAATTCTTAATAATTGTTATCATTTATAAAAATCAAAGCAATCACAATCTATAATATGCGTTGCTTTCCGTGCTAACATTTAATTGCGTTTGTTGCACGCTTGCAGTTCAATTGTCTCTTCTTTGTTTAAGACGTATTAATTCTAATTTTAATTTTTCTTCGAATAAGTAATCAGAAGTTTGAAAAAGAGATCTTACCTGCAATTGTAAGATACAATTTTGTGAATTAAACCCCTAAATTAGGTGTCAAATCGAATTGGCATATTTTTTCTTGTCAAATCGGTTTATTTACCATTGATATCTAATAGTGGGTACTTTTCATGTGCATCTCAGAATAATAACTGGGATCTCAGGTTATTCGATTATGGGTTTCATTGTTGATTTCGCATTCACAGCTTTATTAACTTATTCATTTTATTCTTTATTAGAACCACGATTTTCATTTTGCTTCGAACTGCGGAAAATTCCTGTTGAAACATCTGTTAGAAGATGACCCGAAGGCAGTTATTTTATTTACATTTTTGAACAGATTTTTCAGCGAGTAGAATCGTAAAATTACCTCAGATGTTTATTGTTTACGCAATGCGTCATTATATATGGTATTTGATATGCTATGAATTAAGACCTTGACTGCGCCCCGACCAGGGGAGCGGGCCAAGTGGGGTCGCCCACTTCAAGCGTTTCAAAAGCGCACTTGTGATAAAAAATAGTATACCCAGCGAACAAGCTCGGGCTCGTTACCAACTTCACACTCGTCACAATGGCATCCGTTCGGCCCTTGGTACGTAATGTACTAATATGTCATTCGTCCTGTTCTGAAACTGTATTATTTAAAAGACACAAATGTTCAAACAGTTACAACTGTCCCGATTTCAGAAACTTCTATAAAATTCTGGATGCTAATTTAAGCATATCTGATAGAAAAGAATCTGTTGATAATTAACTTCTTTTTCTTGCTAGTTCCTGGAAAGAACTAAAGAATTATACAGCATGATATAAACTATAAGAAAGGTGGTGGAGTCTGTATACAGGATGATTTTTTTTTCTTGGGACAACTACATATCTTGAAAACTAAGAATCGTATCAAGCAATGTTTCGAATAAACTTTGTTTGTCTCAGAGGGGCCTATTGGATGATACCAATCTCGACCTGTCACCTCCACCCCCTGGGGGTAGAGGGTGGAACAACTTGTGAATTTCAAATGGGAACCTTTTATAGCGGATTCAGATTCTCCACATCAATTCTGATAAAATTCTTACTTTTCAAAATATTTAGTTGTCTTAAGATAATAAAATCATCCTGTATATTTATACGAATCTATTATTAAGGTAAATAGATAAAATTACTTCCCCCTCCTTAACAAACGGTTTTAATATATGGAATTTGTAGAATTGCTACCATTGAAGAGTTTCGCGATGGAAATGAAATCCGAAAAAGTTATTATAAAAAAAAGTGCACGATTTCAAGCTACCGTATTTTACCTTGCAGCTCAAAAATTTACTTCATATTTATATTTTTTATATCACTGTTATTAAAATTGATCAATTTCATTTATATGAATAATATAAATTTATTAAAAGCACTTCAGACGAAAAAATACGATGAAAAATTATTATAATTTTTTCATTCTTTGTGATTTTACTGGTAATATGCTCGCTCAATTATCCAATCTTTTTTTTGTATTATTAGCTTTATTTTAACGCTTGTTTATAAAAAAAACCATCAGTCTTTTGTGGCGGTCGACAGATTAATCATAAAAACCAGAAAATGATGAACTATTATTTTAAATCTAAAATATAACCGTTAGTTGGAAGACTGTTCGGAAAAAATTGATAAAATTGATATAAATTTATGAGAGCCTACTGTGAAATCGTTAAATATAACGCTGTATTTCAAAAATTGATAAAATAATTTCATTTTGAAATAAATTTAAACATTCCGTTAAATCATATCATACTGTTCTTTTCTTATATATAGTGAACTGACTATTGTAAAATTATTGAAATTTTTGTTGATTTTATTGTTAAATTCATCGAGAATTGACATTAACTTTCTATAATAAAATTGTAATGTGTTTCTTTAATTCTACCAGTCTAGTTCACCGAAAAAACATGTTTACACTGTTTCATTCATAACTTATCAATCATTAAAGAATTTAGGTAAGAAAATCTAAATACATAAATAGATTAAATATTAAAAGTTATTTTATTAATAATTACATTTAAGCACAATCCAATATAGTTCAATTTACTCTTGAGCATTTTTTGTCAATCAATTACATTCAATTAGTTTTACATTTATTATCAAATATTTCAGAATGACCAGCCTGAAACTTCTAAATTAGTAAATAGAATTATTTACATATTTAATTAATAACTTATGCACAGAAAAAATCAGGAGAAAACGGATACTCTAGTCTTCAAATTAATGCGGAAGACAATGTCCGATCGATCGAAGATTTAAACCACGAGAAAAGAACTAATCCATTTCAACGTGTATCGACTACTTCAGACACTAGCTTTTGTTTCTCTGCAATCTCTGCAAAATCATGGCTTCAAATTTGTCTATAGTAACCGTGTTATCCCTGAATTTAGTTACTGCGCCTAATCTCATTCACAATTGAAACAAGAATGACCAATTAGCGTTCTGATCATCCTCAGAGCGATCTATTTTCCCCTGGTGACTCAATTATTGAATTCTCATATCGATTGGGTTTGCTCCTACTATGTCGATAAACCAAAGCTTTCAATCGTAGCAAGAGAGCTCAAAATAATTTTTGAAAAAAAATGTTTCTCCTTAAAATTCCTTTCAAAGATTGACGTAAATTTTGTTTTTATTTTTCTTTCTAAATCTATAATTGGCTCATATTGGTAAATGTGGTTATAGTGTGTAAAGTTCAAAAAAACTTGAATAAAGATTCAACTTTTATTTTTCATGGTTTCGATAGAATGTATGTTGAATGTTACATATTGTCACTACATTTTGGTCACCGAGTATATTTTAAATTTTCTCTTTTTGTGTCTTTTATTTACGTTAATCTGTACGTTATTTTATTACAGTTTTGATTAAAAAGTAATTCAGCGGTTAAGTGATGAAGTAAATTCATTGCATGGTGTGCGGAAAGGTGTTTTGTATGTCAGTGGCAGAAAGGTGGAAACAAAAAGAATCTCGGTTTCTGGAAAAATTGTGCAGACTTTTCTAATTAGACGAGAAAAAACGAGAAGAAACGGCCCCTTATGACAGTTTGAAGAATTCTCGGGTCTTGCTACTCGCAAAGCTCCTGTTCTAGTAATATTATTATAATAAAAGATTACTATACTTAATTTGTCATTCACTTATTGACAAATAATGATTTTTTTATTTGTTTATAGATGTTTAAAGATTTTTCCACGAAACATCCCACAACTGATATCAAGATCAAAGACGATTGGAAACAAATTCAACCAGCATTGAAAAAATTTACTTCATTGAAAACTTTGGGCCATGCATATAGAGAAGAACTTCAAAGCTACCTTGATATTTTGGAAGATGGTTTGTAAATAATATCATATATAAATATTGTGTACTCAAAAGGTGGGTTCTTCTAACCCTCCTTTTGAGTTGCATGAGAGCACTAGTGAAAAAAGTTATACCAGATAAACAGTCTTTTGCAAGGAGGGAATCAACTGTGAAGCAGAGTGTCGAAAAGTCCAAGGAGTGAAAGAAAAGATTCGAAGTAGATGAAGTTAGAAAGAAACGAAAAAAGGAAGAAAACTCGTTTCTTGTTATTGTGCCAGTAAGTTATTTTACTGATAAAAATATAATTTAACTTTATTTTTGAAAATGTTTCTTGGATTTTATTTTAAGGAAAATGATGGTTTTCACGAAGCTATTCAAAAAAAAACTGCAGTCACTTAAGGCTGCAAATAAAAGCATAAATCTTTATATATTTTGCGACAGGCTACCCTGTCGCAAAATAGCACGTGAGAAATCACGTGGAGAATTACTTGAAAAACTACGAAAAATATCACGTACAATCGCATAACAGATCTCACGTGATATTCCATGCCTATTTTGCCCAAAAATTACTATGTAAAAATCACATGAGATCTCACTTGCGATTTTATGCCATTTTATTTTCTACATAACATCCCACATGAGATCTCATATAACTTTTCATATGAAAAGTCACATGAGA
>JABFQD010003157.1:0-13743 GCA_022817045.1 Psix sp. ZL-2020 | reverse complement strand
TTGACGGTCTTCTAGACAGTACAACCTTCGAACACAACCAAGAAACTTCAATTCGCTATCGAGACCTTCATCTAAAGACCCTTAAGAGACTTCAAGAGCATAGAGCTTATGGTATACAGTAAACTAACAAACACGGTACTATGAACAAAATAGAGTAAAGAGAAAAGTTACGTTTCCACTTCGAGAAAAAAAATTCTTTTTGAATAAAATAGAAATAGATACTCTTTCTATTTTCGTCTTTTTAATTTAAAGAATAATAGTTCCGCTGAAAAACAATTTTATTTTCACAGAAGTTTTTTGTAGGGAACTTTTTATTTGTGTCTCAAAAAAATTTTCCTTTCAATTTATATATGCAGATAATCTTTTGGAAGTAAATGGTCCCTTTTTATATTAAAGAGAATGTCTTTCGACTCTTTTTTAGAAAAGAATAATGTAAATATGTAGAAACCAAAAGACATAACCAATTAATTCATATGAAATCAGGACTAATAATACTCTGTCAAGTTCTTTCTTAATTAAAATAATTGTTCAAATGAATGAACATTGATTTTTTTGTTGTTATTTTGATGTTATAATATCATTGTATATCTTACTCAGTACAAGATTATTATGATTCTATATAAGCTTTATTTATGGATTTTACTTTTGATAATAAATTTGACTTGACTTTTTATAGTAATAAATAATCTATAAAATATTTTATCGAATCATATATTGATTTGAATAATTTTATTGTCCTAAGGGATCAAGAAAATGTTTCTAAATTATTTAGGAAAATCTCAGTTGATGGATCTTACTTCGCAAACTTCCTTGCAACGTGGACAAATGAGGGTACCCTTATGAAGCCATCCGTTTTGCATGATCCTGATCTCGATCAACTGACCTGCATGGTAACAGGTGTATGTGTAGTTCGCGACCTGTGAAATATTTAAAGTATTTTTAGTGAAAATTACAAATTATCAAGATAATTAAACTGTATAATTATAATAGAATTTAGAATAAGAATAATTTTCAAATTATTAACAAAATTTAGCATACTTTCCATTTGAATTTAAACGATTTTGTATTCCAAGAATAATAATTTGTTACTAATTAAAAAATATATATTTGAAATTTAATATTAGATTATTAACTAATACTTGTGCATTTATCAACAATTTAATAAAGTTGTTTATTAAAAATTGTTTATTAAAATTGATTATTAAATCATCTTGAATGAAGTTTAGTATTTTATATTATGAAAATATGAAATTTGTGTAGATTTGAATATTTTTCATATTTTTAAAATTCTCAATTAATTTAATTGCATAAAAATTAGAATTTATCTTTAAATATGAGAATTTAATCATTTTTATAATTATGATAAAGTTAAAATGTGATTACAATTTTAACGTTTGTATAGCATACTACAAAATTGATCCGTTAATCACAAAATTAAAAATTTAGATCACATCGTATATTTACTATTATATCTAAAATGTATCGAATTTTATTCAATCCAAGAAGATATTAGATTAAATTTAAATTGAATGTTAATCGATCCTCTTATTTTCAATGGCTATATGTATAAATTCGTGCGAAATGGCTTTTGTGTCAATTTCAGTAATGCGTGTACTTTTGACAATCAAACTTTATCGTTTTAATTAATACAAGGAATTTATGTAAACACTTTTTAAGAACTCTCTCGGAAATAAAAACGAAAATTTGTGTCCATATTACAAAAATATCGTATATTAGATGGAAGATAAGAGATTTATGAGATAGCATAACATGACTAAACTTTGAGGATAATCACTTATTTCTCTCCCTTGTTACATAATAATATGTCACTGTTTAGCAAGTGTTCGAGATATTTTATTTCTATGAACAATCCGACAGGATATAATATGCCTTAGGAAATGCAACTAACCAAACAATGTCGTAATAGTATATTGTGCTATAAGGGCAAAAAATGATTGCAGGCGAGAATGAAGTTGAGCCAACTTCATTCCAAAATAGAATCAGACGTACCACCAATGTATACACTATATTTTCTGCAACTAGTGGGCAGTTAATGTTGTTTAATTTATATAAGTACAGGAGTTTTCTACTCTAGGGCGGTAATGTTCTTATTATAGACTTCCTTTTAGAATAGTTAACGTTCCGCCTTGAATTATAATAAGCGACGGTTTTCATGCACGTGTTGCAGTGAAGGTTATAATAATAGTTAATAAATAGTAGAATAAAAGGTTACATCATTAACCTTGCAAGCTGCCAATATATTTCGTTTTTTTATGTAAAATGTTTCAAAATAATTTTCAATCTGAAACGCGTTTTTTCATCGTTATGTAATATATGATTTTATGCATATTTAAAAAAAGGTCATTGCTAAATTTTAGCTAAGTTAACTGAAACAAAAGTGGTCCGAACCATTATAGGAATTACTAAAAAATTGCTAGAAAGTAAACTTATGTAAATATCACATGTGTCATCATATAATCTATAAGAAATCGTAATTCGTATTTTAATTGAGATATTTATTAAAATATTTATAAAATGGATTATTATATTGAATTATTATGAATTAAAAATTTCCATTATTATTATATTTAATTATGTATTTTTAATTACGATTAATGTCCCTATAAACCTATATTATAGTTATATGACAGCGCATAAAACTCACTTTGTAGTGGCATAATTTTTATCTTTTAAGTGTACTTTGGATACTTCATTGATAATTATTACAAAACTAATTGAACGTATTTAAAAATTCTGAAACAAATTTTACAAAATCGTGAAATGTATGGTGTATCATATAATGTAATAGTATATAATAATTACAATAAAACAGTATATTTCGTTCGAGGAAGTGTACGCAATGTAGGGTTTTATACATTAGTACAAAAAACGTTTTTTATGCACGGCTTCTAAGTACGAAAAATAAGTTTTTACTCACTAGTATATAATGACCCTCATTTCTTACATGTTAGCGTGAGTAAAAATGATTACTGCACACGGTGCGAAATAACTTCTTGCAGATTAGTGCGAAAAATCTTTGCACACATTTCCTCGAGTGAAAAATATTATTTTCGTACCTGGGAGCCGTGCGCCATAGGTTTTTACGCACTCGTGCGCAAAAATTATTTTTCTATACGCTATAGCATGCGTAAAAGAAGTTTTTTCGCACTAGAGTGTAAAAAATTACATTACGCACACTTCCTCAATGTACACCAATTTTGTAACCCGTTTATATAAACTGCATTTTTATTCCATGTTTTTAGGGAGAGAAACACATTTTATTTCCCGGAAAATGAAATATAAACGTAGGTTATGTATCCTTGCCACAAAAACATCACATGTATGTTGGGAGATAAGCGATTTATCCCACAGATAAAGATGGCAGAATTCGAGCTGCAAACGGCATCCTTTGCTTATATATCATTCAGCCATTTTATACTATGAATAATTTTTTGTTTTTTTTTCTTGTTACATAATACATCATTAAAAATCATTTCGAAGTTTTGCAATGAACGCTATCAATTATCAGTCTATAATTTCGATCGACAATAAT
The DNA here is from genome assembly GCA_022817045.1 of Psix sp. ZL-2020. Classification (NCBI taxonomy): domain Eukaryota; kingdom Metazoa; phylum Arthropoda; class Insecta; order Hymenoptera; family Scelionidae; genus Psix; species Psix sp. ZL-2020. The sequence goes on along the minus strand of JABFQD010003157.1, from coordinate 10,190 downwards.
TATTATTACATCATTCTAAAAAGATATGAAGCCGGACTTTGTTTCTTATCGTCTTCGAATATATTTAAACAAATTTAAATAAAAAACATTTTGCTATTTTACCACTATATTTAATCTGCCGTTATCGCATGAATACTGGTAACATCCAGATCCCCAGTGCTGCCACTGTCTGAGTTGTTTACATGTCCTTTCCTCCCACATTTGGTCTGTGTGGTCAAAGCATCTCGAGTGGGGTCCATATTTTTCCAACGCAAAATTTTTCTCTGGTTCTGTAATATTTCATTTTATTACATTCTCTTATTGGAAAATATTTCTAACCCCTCAATCAACTCTCTATTTATGATTTAAAAATTCACTTCTTCTCCTCCCATTGTTTTATTTATAGATAACTAAGATAATTAAACGCTTGAAATAAATATACTCACGAGGATTGTTTTCCTCGTAGAGACAGTGGGATCCTCTTACGACAATGTTTTGTGCGCGCCACGTAAACTCCTGAATGTAAGGACAATAATCCGCAAATGAAACAGAGCCGCCGTAATACTCTTCCCTACCTCGGGGCACGTGCGGTATGTAGTCGAAATTCTAAAATGCGGTGAGAAATCATTATCATGAATACAAATCTTCCTTACAAAGCTGAACAGCTTCGTTCGAGTATCGTATTTTGGTCTGGAAAGTATCATTTGAGAAAAAACTTGTTACATTATATTACCTGATACTTCTCCGGTAAAGGCTTAGGGTGTTCTATCAGGTTGCAAAGTGCAACAGAACTGCGGTCGTCAGTGCACTCTGTTTGCAGCGGATCTCTCTTCACTTTGTTACAAAATGGATGAATTGTCTTGCCTCTGCTGTAAATTTCATTTCGAATTTATCACTATGATTTTTCATTTAGGTAATATGAGTTTTAATATAGAGGTGCTACTAAAATTTATACAGAATATTCTAGGAAAAGTGATGTATGCTGTGCATATGGGTTAGAGAAGAGGACCTGATTTTAAGAAAGGTGATCAGATCTTAAATTTCTATAGATCTATAGAGTAAAGAAAAATACATCTGTTAGTTAGATGCGATCAAACTTTAATTCGGCTTGTGTTTCAAATATTAGGTTTAACCGAAATCTGACTAGATCTGATTTGATGAACTTGAGCAGATCTTATCAATAAAAACACAAAACTATTATAACTTGAAAGATCAAAGATCTAGAAAGATCAAACTAATCTTGGCAAGATTTGGTTATATCCCATAAAAATTAGGCCGACATTCATTTCTTATGATATTTTAGTTAGATCTGATTCAAAGCAGATCTCGTTTTACACATGACATCTGCTGCTAGTTATAGAAGCAGATCATTTTATTTTTGTCTGGCTTTCGAAATGATAACAATTGGCTAAATTTTATTACTTTGAAAAAATAATTTGTTAAATTAGATCATTTCTGATCTGTTTTCATTCAAATTTAAATAGAGCCTATTATATCTTCATAGATAGTTCAAGTACAATGAAATTTGATTTAATCTGAACGAAATACAAAACTCATCAGACCAAGTTCAGTATATTTTGTCTAATTAAATCTAAATTATCATTTATTAATCAAGTCTTGATTAAAAACAATTATAGATTTTCTCTTTATATATTATATGTACGGAATATCCGCATTGATCAAAAATAAAACTAGGCTCTTTTTATTGAAATTTACTTCATTTAAAAAAATTCGCAAAAGGAACTCGAAACAGTTTTAAACAATTTAAATACGTTTCATTTGATGGACAATGGAATTAAACTACAAGGTGTTAAATAAAATGTAAAAAAAAGTTTGTTTATAGCGTATTTATTTTTTTAGCACTGGATTGAACTCGATAATATTGACATCCGTTTTAAACATTTAGGAATTTGGTCGAAAAGAATATAGTTTGATTTTCCATTTTTACTTTAGAAAATGTTTAAATGTAAGTTTACCAATTTTAAAAATGTTTTTTTTTTATTTTTTTTTTAATCTTCTGAAAATGTTATTTATTTAACTTTCAATTTGATTCACTAATCACTGTCACTGTCTGATTCACTAATAACCTCTGTAAAAGAGGATATTTTCATTACTTAAAAGTTATAGCTATCAACAAATAGTGCACATTTTTATTAAAAAAAAATTGTTTCTTTTGGTCTAGGTCAAAATGTTTGAAAATAATCTTTAAAAATAAATAAAATTGACCCAGAATGATTTATAGAATGTATATAGGTACAAAAATGTTGCAGATCTTGTCTTACTAATCTATGGTGAACTTTTACTAAAGTGAATATGATATTTTAAATTACTCACTTGATCTCTCTATGAATCCAAGAGTGTATGATAATGAAAAATGAAAATCAACTAGATTAAGATGGTGTTCTTAGTTTAGGTTGTAATGAAAATATCTAATTGGAATCAACTCCTATACTAACTAGTTTTGCTGTTTTTAAATCTCAGAAATAATGACCTAACTTCTAAATCAAAAATCTAAATCTTGAGTCAAAATGGAGAAATTGGACAGTTTTGATACTAGCTCTTTCTACGGTAGCTGAGTTATAACTATAACTGTAGTAATATAAGAAAATGAGCGAAACGCTAAAGTAACTTACGAAGGTCGAGATGAGATCCATTCCTTGCAGGATTTCATGGCGAAATCACAGCCCAAATTACGGCCCCAGCCAAGTTCTTGGGCCATTGAGTAGTTGGCGCGATACCATCCAGTGTCTTCCATCAGAGCCAACGTTATCCTCGAATAAACCGGGTTCTGAGTGTGTGTTCCGGTCATCGCCTCGTTCTACACAGATACCAATAAATTATAATGGGAAAAATTAATTTCTTTCATTCAAGCTAAAATTCTTTCGTTCCAGAGAGAACCTCTGAATTCCCGAAGAATAATCCGTTTCTTAGATACGCGGATGAAAAATGGTCATATAAATAAAACCAGACGATCATTTGGGAATGAAAAATCACCTCGAAGACCCTTTTTTCCCAATGAGTTAGTGCAGTGCCGTCTTCGCCTTGGTCCTCCAGTTCCGCGCCCTCCAAGTCCGAACAATTGAAATGTTTGCGCACTTCCTCTCGAACCCTCGGTGTAACTATCATCTGCATCGTCCTTTCAACTGTTCCACTCTTCACTTGCCAATTCCTCCTCACCACTGTTTTTATCGTGTTTTCGCTCCATTGATGAGTTTGCAATCTGCCGATAGAAATCAATAATTAATTTCTTTTCTTAGTTCTACAATTACCCTTAGTTTAAGAAAACAGACTAATTTAAAGTTATTGAAAATTGAAGAAGTTCGAAGGTAATATTTCGTTAGATAAAGACGGAATACATCAATTTGATTATGAAGAGTTTTTATATGAATTTGTAACAGTAGAATTTCATGACGTAATGCTGACACTAGATGGCGTTATTTTTTGAATTTTCCAATTGTAAATATTGTTTTCATGAGTGAGATTAAATTTCCTCGAATTGCTGCATAAAAGATACATTTTTATTTCTTTTATTTTTAATCGTTTTTCATATATATAAAGTACTATTATTATTTTAATATTTATATATATTTAAAATATGGTATTAATATATTTCTCATACATATTTAACATATGGAAATTTGATTACCCCATAAAACAAGGTAAATAGTATTATACCGTTTGTATATTATTGTATTGTTAACAATCATGTTATATTGGTTATATACTGTTAATATATAGGCGTTATATATGCTTTATTGGATTTATAGTTAATGCATTCGTAACATAGTAATGTTATCACAAGCAATACATGTTTATTATGTGCACACGTATATTAAATATAGTTATATGAGTATTGTAAAAGGAAAAATTTTTATATTTTTATCATATACTTTTTTATATATAATATAAGTGTATTAAGGATATAGTAGTGCATAAAAATATTAAATATATATGAAAAATACGCCAAATAGAAAAATGCAATAAAAACGTTTTTATTCTTTTTGCAAAGCACTATCTCAATAAATGCTGTATTTCAATTTTAAAAAATTTTGACAATTTTTTTAGAATTTAAAGAAAAGCTAAAAATGGTCCATTTTGTTATTCGTTTCAAAAAAATTATCAAAAAAATGTCGACAATTTTTTTAGAATTTTGAAAAAAGTTAAAAATAGTCCATTCTTTTATTCAGTTTTGTTGTAAAAAGGAGAGGTATTCATGTATTTAACAGCAATATTTTGATTTTAATAAAACTTTTTTTTGTAATAAAATATAAATGACAGGCATCTTCTACCTTTGTTCATTTTTACAAAATTTGAACAAAAAAAATATTGCATTGTGACAATAGATATTATTTTTTATCAAGAAAATTTACTTGGATCATTTCGTAGATCATTTCAATTAAGTCTTTCACGTTTTTCCCCTTAGATACTCATACTCTTCAACTATTTTAAATAGAACGTTGTCAAATCTCGGACGTCAATATCGAAATTCTCGAAATTATTTAAAAAATAAAAATAATTTTTTCTTATAGAGAATTAAAAATTTACTTAGATTAAAAAAATAGATTATCAACATATAAATTGTTATATATATAATCATATACGATAAAACACTAAATAATTTTAAGTTTTTCATTCTACATCTAAAAACCTCTTTTCTTCTCCTCACGTACAATTTCACACTGCAAATACGTATTTTTACACTTGGCAAGAAAGCGGTTTCACTGTGCAATAAAGTTTCTTTACACTAGAAAAGTTTTTTCTTCATTTTCAGTGAAAAAATTAGCATTTTTTTATCACAAAATTCATATGTAAAGTGGTTCTCGATTGGTATACTAATCTGAACGCATTCTATAAAGTTCGATCGTAGTATGAATTATGGCTGTGCAAGTTCTGTTCATGAATTTCATTAAGGATTCTCATGAGGGAAGATAGGATGGTCTAGGTAGAATAAGTTTGACGGAGTTAGTGTCGTTTATTCCTGTCGACCCTTTATCGCTCGGAGCGTTTTCCTTCCTCGTTATACAGAATCATTCGTCACGTCACATCGACAACTGAAGCCTGTTGATAACGTCCTATTGGGTATCAATCACACGTGTGCATCCGTCACACAATTGTTTACGGTGACGCTCCCGTCACATACTTACACGTGCTAATGACGACGAGCCGAACATTTTTCACCGCCAAAAAAGACCTTAAAACAACCCCACCCCCCTGTCTCAAAATATTTGCTCAGCCAAACAAGCCATTAATAAAAAGATCGAACCCGAAAGTGTTTTTCGCAGTGTGACTTTGTAGCTAAATTTTCCTTTTATTTCCCAACGCGAAAGCTAGAATTTTTCTATTAATCGTTCCGAGTGACACATTTTCCAATAAAAGAAACCGTTTATTCGATAATCGACACAAATGTTTCAAAGGAAGTGACCGACGATTGTTTTCTCTTAAATCTCGCTGTTTTCCCAGCTGCAGTGCTTCGCTCGCACAGAGAGTTATTTGCGAAAAGCGACAGCTTTATTCGTCGCGGGAGCGCAGCGGAAAATGGATTATTGAAAAAGTGAAGTCGTCGCTCACTTTTCATTAAGAGCTGGTTTGCCGGTATCGTTTCGCCTCGGAGTTCTCGGTTGGCCTTGTTCGTCTCTGTAAAAGGCGTAAAGACTCATAGAGAAGCCAAGGGCGTGCAGAATCTCGTGCTTTACGTTACTCAGCAGGGTTTCCAGTTCTTGTGGCTTTGTAGTGATGCTGCTAGGGCACAAGTTTGCGTGTCCAGCGATGGGTCTGCAAAGAAAAACATTCACTTTAGATGAAGTGACTAGAGCAAAGTGTTTTTGTCGCATTCGCTTGGTTCGTCCTGAACTTTGCAGGTTTAGAATTAAAAAGTGAAAAATGGTTATTTCGTGTTGGTTGGAAATTGTTAGTTAGACTTTGTTTGAAGTATTAGGAAACATTGCAAACGTACAAGATTTTTGCTTTAGTGTGTTTGATGATTCGTAGATGAACAGGAGCAATTTAGCCGCATTCAATAGTAAACGCTCGATAAGGCCGAGTAAACATTTGGAGAATTGTACAAATATGGCTTTCAAAGCCTTCAAGCTATATTAATCACAGGGGTTTTATGAGGCTTTTAATCTTGAGTTCTTGAGTCTGCCGACGATGACTAAATGACGAATGATGGTCGTGTTCTAGATGACGAAATTTTATCATTCTGGTATAAACCTTTTTTCAATGTTTCAGTTTAATACAAGATTTCAAAATTGTGAACAAGCATTTTGTTTTATCATTTAATGTGCTTTGAATTGAAAATGTCCGAACTTAAAGTTATTCATATTTAAGTTTCATACAAAATGTATAATATGATTTAATAAAGATTTACAACTTTTCGATCTTTCACCGGTTTTACAAATCAGGACTATAATCATAACCTTGAACTCTCAGTTTCGATAAAAAGTTGTACTCTGATTTCTAATTGAAATTTTAGTCAGTTCAGATTTAATCAGACGTTTTTGCTCTTCGCTATTTTTATTACGCTATAACATCGATTTTATTTCATTTCGAACTTTAAATTCTAAGCGATAGCCTTAATACACCCATGAAAAACCCCTTTTACGATTTATAGAGAACTTTAAGGAGATTAAAACGTCGTATGCTGTCTTTTTCACGTAGCTATTTTTTTCTCAGTTACTCTTCATCTTGTACTTGTTTGAGATAATATTTCGCAGTGTCGGTGTGGAAGTGGGGTTGAATGACAGGATGACAGATTACCGATCCAAAGCGGCTTCTTGCTGACAGTGAGCCGCATACGCAACCGTCAGTCCTTTGTAGCATCTTTCAGTTTGCATGGCTGACACGTAAAACACGAAGTCAGCACCGTCTATCCCCGGTCCCGCGACGCTCCCTGGCTTCACTCCGCAATTGTGTCCCGTGGCATTGCAAGTTCGGCACACCTGCGACAAAAAATATATATTATGTGCCATGATGGATGAACACATAAAACATTCAAAACTACAAACTCGTGAATCCGCAAATCATACTTTTTTCAGTTATTCTCTTGTTTGGCAATATTAAACCAAGCAGTTTCAGTTTATTTTTGGCCTTTTTACAACCTCATTTAAATTTTCCTTTCGTACGAGATATTATTTTTAATAGCTAATTAAAGTCTGCCCTTAGCTGCTTTGAAAGTTTATCGAAGTGTGAGTTTCCATTTGATGAAAGGGATTTGGCATGGCCGTTTTGAATTAGCCTTTTGTCTCGTTTCATTTCAATAAAATGTACGCTCCCATTTGACGAGAATTAAAATAAATTTTTCATTCGTTTTTGGCTATTACCGCTTTACATATTTGGCCTTAAGAATCATTTCTCATCGTAGAATTGGATTTTACTGTGACTTTAATTTCGTTTTTATGTACCTACGTATAAGAGCGAGGAGGACAAGTCAAAAGGAAAAGATGAAAGGGTCTTGAAATAACCCAAGCAAGTTCAAGTAGACATCAAGCCAAGACGAAACCCCACTTTTATTACGATACTTACATCCAAATGCATTTCCGGAACCTCTACTTCACCGCACATGGTCTTCTCCCGACACGTGTCGATGCAATGCGTGTGCTGGTCTTTCACGAACACTTGACTGCTTTCACATTTCCTGCAAAATATAGAGTATTTTACTTACAATGATCAGAGAAAGACCTAAAATCAATAAAACGTACTTGAACATATCATTTTGAGATTTTATTCCTTTACAATTCGACGAAGGAAATTCAAATTGTAAACATAATCCTTTAAATCGATTTTTGTATTTCATTACGTTTGTTTATTTGTATTATAAAGGCCAAAACAGGAGTGGCCTTTTTTACATTCAAGGTTTCAACGATATCCATAAAATGGAACATTCTTTTTTGTACCGTAAAACACGATTTTCCATTAAGTGATCATCGTATTATATAAGGTTTTCGTAAGGCCATTTAATGCATTTCTGAGAAATAATGGGAAAGTTGCACAAAATGAAGTTCAATATACATACGATATTTTTGCAGAGGTTTAATTCTAAATCATCTCTGGAACGTTGTTCTTATAAAACCCTTAAAAAGGGCTTATATATTTCTTTATAAATATGAAAATATTATTATTTTTTAATCTTATAAAAAATGATACAGATTAAGCCGATAGTTATTTCCATGAAAAATACATAAACCAGTTGAAAATTACAAATCGACTTAAATAAACATCAATTCAAGTCTTTGCATCTTCTGTATTTCGCGTAAGCACCAAAAATCGATGCGCATATTTATCGATGGCTTTCAAGGAAATTCAGGGAAAAAGTAAAGAGAAAAAAATTTATCCTGTGGTTTTCGTTCATTAAAATTGTTCGTCAGTTAAGCAGGTCATTCATTTGTGAAGGGATTTTCCGGCAAACCGATTTCAATTTACGCGGGCTATTGACATATTTATGTCCTCGTATGAATATATATCTTGGCAAGGCACAATAAACTGGACAAGGTGAAATAAGAGAGTCTCACAGACACCCCCTAACGCGTTGTTAAATTGCTCGGAAAGATTCGGCTATTTATTGGCACCAGCTTTACTGGCCCAGGAAGATTTTGCAAAATGCCACGGGTGTAGAATTATTGGACTAATTTTTGATACCATCCAGTACTTCCTCAATTTCATTAAATAAATGATCATTATCTTTTTATTGAAATTGACTCAATCAAAATAAGGTTTTTGGAGGGAATTAATAAGGATAACTGATTTTTGAAACCGGGTATGATTGGTCTAATTTAATAAATCGTATTTGTAAAATCAAACCCAAATATTTGTTAGTGAAATGATTTTCATTTTAAAATAACAAAAGTAAGGATTTAACAGGGGTGAAATGTTTTTGAATAAAAAATTAAACACGAATTCGGAAAATTAATCCAATATGATTTAGTGATATTAGATCTCAAAAAACACTGAAAAATAATTTGAAAATATTCATTTAATTCAGTTTCAACTAATATTGATTGAAACGTTAGGAATATTTTTTCAAGGTAATGGTTAGCTTTGATTGAAATGGAAAAATCATAGTCGAACAGCTTTTTTCGTTTGTATAAAAAATGATCCAAGAGATTCTTTTCCGTATGCAAATAGTGAAAAGAAATTCGCTGTAGAGGTCGTAAAAGTACGAGGTATGAAATTCTCGTGTTTGGAAGGCTTGCGAAGTGGTTAGGTAAGACGGTTATTGGCCATACGTTACGTTAATGGATCCACTATGGTGTGCAAGATCCTGATCCGATTAACGGCTAACTTTTTCGTAGATTTTAAACAGATTCCTGTTTGAATCATTTTTAATCCTACGCTTACATGGTAGACACGGAAATTTATTGCTCACACTTTAGTTTTGAATTAAAATGTGATTAATTGCCATTTTCCTAATATTCGTGGGAAAGGTTTAGATAAGGTTTCGCAAAGATATTTGTAATTTTTCATTTTTCTGAACACATAATTTATTGTACATTACTTTTATATTTATTACTTGTTTAGAATTTTCTGAGAGGAATTGTATTACTTTTACACTACATGAACCTCGATTTATCCAATTGCCATTTCTAGATCATCATCTTGTAAAATGCAATTTCGGACGGGCCAGCGAATTCCTTTATCTTCTCGGCGATAACTGACACGTCGCCGATCGAATGTCGTCCCAATGCCTTGTGACAAGCTTTCTACATTAACGGCTTCTGTCAGGTTACACGTAGTCCTTTAATTCAACTGGCTGCGTGACAAGAAGCTCCGGTATAATCGACTCTCGACGTGTTCTAATATTAATATCAGATATCGCGTTATGAAGTAAAACTGTATTATAAAATAAAACACAAAATGTTACTTCGTTAATTTTAAAACTGAATATTCTTTGAAAATGGGTAACAATTTTTGTATAAAATTTTTGTCTGCAATATATAATAAAGCGTACAGACGTAATATAAAAATATATATATGACATATATATTTTTAGAAATATGTTATAAATTTGTCATAAACAAACTACTATTTGCACCGGCGGAAATCGTAGTCATTATTTGGAATAACTCCCTTCCCCCCCCCACCCCCCCCAACCCCCCCCCCCCCCCCACCCTCCACAACTCTAGCTTTCCTAGACGCGTCACCGACATCTATACACTAATCAATAGCACACAACTAAAAAAAAACAAAACAACAACAAAAAAACAACACAACCTCAT
>JABFQD010003156.1:0-13747 GCA_022817045.1 Psix sp. ZL-2020 | reverse complement strand
GTTAGAGAAGGGGAAAAATTGGTCTTTAGTAATAAAAAAATTGGTCGAATGAAGAGTGGACATGTGAAAGTACTTACCAATCAAAAAAGAACATTGTGCGATTATTGTTGTAGAAAAAAAAATGTAAGATCAAAACAAAAACGGTAAAGATTAAAATGTAGCAAAGTGGATCAAAGGAAAAATTAACAAACAATAAAAATAAATTAAAAATTATTTAATTGCATATAAATCATTGAAACGTATAAATATACATATTCAGTCACGGAATAGGAGGTAAACATTATGTAGAAATATTTCGTTATTTAAAAGATTCGCATTTGCATTTATTTCATACTTAGTTCACGTTGCTTACACATTATAAAGTTGTAAAGGGTTTCTGTCGTGCTATGTAATACGCATTAATTGGAAAGCACGTGTTGAGAAAAGCTAAATTAACAAGCTAGAAATTTCATAATTAATTCAATTTCATGTAGTTTTTAAACTTTCAATTATTACACCGATTAAACGAACAAACATTTCAATATTTTCTTTCACTAATGATTTTTATAACTTAATTTTTCTGATAAATTTGAAGTTTAAGAGTTAAAAAAAAACTTTGAATTGAAAATAAAATAAAAAAGACCAACGGCGGTTGAAAAGAAGACACTTATTTTCGCCATGAAAAAGTGCTTTCAAACAACTGTAGACATTGAAAAGTTGAAAAAATGAGTAAAATCAATAGCGTCTGGCAGAGACTCTCGAGCGGCATCCCTCGTCTTCTGTCGGCCCTACAGCTACCGACATACGCGCTTTGGTACTGCAAATTGCATTCTTAGACACTCCGATGAATTATGCAAACGCGAGGATCGTCTAATTAATGGTCTCCTTTCTGTACAAGTTTTATGCTTATATAGCCATTTTATACCTGTTGATAAGTTCATTTTCAATTAGAAACCTGCTTTGCATAAGTGTTAGTTCATATATTATTTGTATTTTTTATCAAATATAAACAAAGTTTTCTCCAACTGTATTTTCTAATCAAATATAAACAACATATTGTGTAGGTCAAATTATTTTTCTCAACTTTGACATTCCAAAATATGAATCAAAATAAGGCTGGCAAATTGCTTACTGGAGTCATTTTATAAGGTTATAAAATAGCTCACTAGCGCTGAAATTGGGAATTTCATATTTTTGAAATTGGTGTTTTGTTAACTTCAGAGTCCAGAAAGTGAAAGTGAAGATTATTTTTGTAAGAAAAACTTAAGATAAGAAAACTGGATCTTATTTTTTCTAATTTAGTTTTGTGACTTTGAAATCGATTGTTTTGTTTAGTGCCAGTATCTTTGTATTGCATTAAGAAGGGCCATTGTTGACAATTTCCAAATAAAGGATTAAACTCATCCTTATCAATTTAGCCAAAACCATTGGAATCTTATCACGACCTCAACTCCAACACATTCTGATTTAAACTAGTTCATTCTTTATTTTGTCTTTATTGATTCGCTGATACAATTTTTTGTGCACAAAAGAATGAAATCGTCATTAACGACATTGGAACAAATCGCTTCATGTTACATGTAAGAGAACAACTGGAACGCTTTTTGCTGTTTTATATTTAGTTTGAAGCTCAGTTTCAGACTCAACCTAGATATTATATAATGGGTCGTCTGAAAACCAAGCTTTCTGTCTAGCGAAGTTTAACGAAAGCCCGACCAAGAGCAAACGAAACATCACCAAATAGGAAATGGAGGCATTCATGCGAGGGATCTTACTGCGAAAACGGCACCTTATTTCCGCGCATGTTTACTCCACTAGATGAGTCCCCGGCGGCGATTAAACCACCATCTTAACCTCAAACTTACGAATTCTTGAACAAAATGTGTGACGGTGAGATTACTTGTCTCACGAATTTTAGTTTTAGAAATTTTACTTTAACAAACGCTTCGTTTCATACAAAGGGAATTCCTTTGCATAATACAGTAAAGGAAACTTTACATTTTTACAAAATTTCATTAAGTAGTAAAGGGAAATTAATAATGCGGAATTCCCATAATGTTGAATTTATGCTGGAAACAAGGTAATTCGATGCGTTGTACGAGACAGATTAAAAAGAGATTAAACCTGAGGCAGCGATATGAAAAAACTGAGCTCTGACAATCAATATTTTCCAGAGTAAGAAATATTTTATATTTGATAATCGCATATTTTTTTAATTTCACACAATATTTTGTGTTTGCTTAGTAAAAACAAGTTTTTATGGTTGGAAAGCAGTGAAAATCTTGCAATGAGATATATTATTTTAATTTCTTATCATATCACTAAAACCGTATTATTTACAGATGAAAAAACAACATAAAAATAAGTTCGGATGAATGGAGGTAAATGAACGAATAATGAATTCGATTTGTATTTCAATAGGCGTGAAGAGTAACAGAAGAACTCAAAACACAATAGACAATCAAAAGGTTACATAAAACCTGTTATTTCTCTCGTTCGACGATCGGTTCTTCATGGGTCGACGACAGCTACACAATTTAAATCGCAGACATAAATGATGGCAAAATTGGCGTTTTGTACTCGACACCGGAAGATGAACCCACGTGGTAGAGCTGCTGCCAGACACATTGTTCATTCGTAAACAAACTCTATTTATGTACCGGACTGTCACATAATTTCATATTCCAATCAAGAGAAAACTATATAACATATTACAAGATCAAGTCTCATATCTTAAGGACGTCATAAATAAAGTAAAGCAAATGGTGATTATCATTTTTCAAAAAATGACCAAGTCAAAAAAGTCTGACAAATAAAATCACGAAATCAGTTTCTATTTCACGCAAACGAAAGTGAGAAAAGTCTTTCTCCGAAATGTAAAATAAAGATGACCATTTAATCATCGTCAAACTTTCACTCATTTCAATGGTTTATAGACTTTTCCCAAAAACAAAGTATAGACATAACAAGAAAATTAGGAAAAGTTTGTGGGAATAATGCAAAGGTCTAAGTAATTTGTTAATGGATATTTTGCGGCAGCAAATAAATGGCCCGTTATATTAAATGTAGATGCGATTAGATGGTATGTATTCAAGGAAGAAAACGATTGCCTGCAAGTATCGCTCGTGATAAATCGAGCTATCCTGCAGAGGACACTAAATAATCCTAAACTGCACGCTCCTTACAATAACGGCTCTCTTCGTGCGGGATTCCTCAGACGCGAATGTCTGGCGAAAATACGTTACGATCGGCGAATCCCTCGTCTCGTTTACGAGATAAAAATTGACACTAACCGTCTGTGATAACGACGCTCCGTGAAATTGTAATTCATCAACTAGGAAATGAAATTCATACCCGAATCAAACCGAGCGTGAGACCGTTTCTATCACTTTAGAATCCTTTTAAAATAGCTCATGAAACTGAATTTAAATTTTGCTTCGCTTTAAAGTAGTATGAATAATACAAAGAAATTGATTAGGCGTTTATCAAATCAACTTTTTATCAAAGCGGAAGAATATTTTTAAGGATATCACGACATTAACCGAGTTTCTAAGTATGTTGGTATTCTGCACACTATTGCGGGACATTCTTTGCGGTGAAAAAAATGTGTGCCGAGAAGCGTGTCTTGGAAAATATTACGCTGCCATATGACTGGTCTTACCAGCGGTGACCTTTTCGTGATCGCGAATTTTTCTTAACGGTCACGTCACGGTTCCCCTAATGCTTCCTAATTCGCATATCTTATTTGATGTATTGTCAAGAAATAATGCTGACTAAATTTTAGAAAACGAAAAGTACATTTTACTCCTTATATTTAAAATTATACTATTAAAGATCACAATTGAACATGCAGGTAAACAATTGATAGTTTATTGATTATTGGATAGGAAAAAATAAATAAATGGAACGAAATTTCAGAGCAGACAAAAAAGTCGAAATTGTATAATTTTATTGGTGCAACGTTCGTTCCAGACTGGATGCTCTCGGTAATTGAACGTGTGCTTCTCGAGGCATCATAACGAAGCTTATGCGTTCGGGGAGTGAGCATTAAATGCATTATATATATGTATTAAAGAGGATAAACGCATCTAAGAAATCGGCTCTCAAGCGTATCCGCCACAGGTTTTGAAGAGCAGTTCTACGTTGAAGAATTAGGTTTCTCAAATCAGGAAGTCTCACCCCTCCCCCCTCTCTTCCTTTACTGTTCACTGCATTTACAACAATGTTAACTGCGAGTCATTATTACACAATAAAGATCACTTTCGAATCTTTTTTTAGATCGTATGGTTTCAAACAAATAATAACCAACTTGTTTATTCAAAAGAAAATAAAACGGGTTTAAAATTACAAACAAGGTTTGTGATTACAGGCTTGTATTAATAAAGAATTAATTATATATTTATGCTTTGAATTCGTACTTTTGTTTTAAACTAACATTTTTAATGAAATACCCTGGAAAGCTATTTGCTAAAAAATATTTTTCTATTTGTTTAATTACAAGTGTTTTGCTAATCTGAAAAATTTTATGGCTAAATTATCTGTTTAAGGAGAAGCTAAAGTGAGGATTCGCAGAAATTGCTGTACAGAGCTTTTATTTATACTTGCCGGCTACCGAATAATAACAAGTGGCAGAAAACGAAGCTAACTGCAAGGATGAAAAGACGGAAGGAGGCGAGCCACTTCTCATATCAGATCTGTTGAATTCTCAGACTCTAGTCAGACGTACTGCTACTGTAAATACCGTCTATTATGTTCATGACTAACATATATAGTTTACAATCATTTTCAATAAAGATCCTTTATATTCTATAATCGTTCGATCAGACTAAGCAATAATCAATAAATTACTATTATGATATTTTAATGTTAGTTATTTTTTTTTCTTGTAAAATGTAACGTTCAATTGTATATATTTATTTTTATTTCATATTACACTTATATACGGTTTTGATTTTGAGTATCTGTCACTGATTTACTTATTCGTCTAAACAAAAGTAATTCCAGTGCAATTTCCAATTAAGCAAGACAATTTTTCACTTTTTTCATGTAGCTTCATACATTGGAGACGTCGTTAAAAATGGAACCGGATACTTGAGTGCTGTGAGATGAATCGTGTGGATTGAAGAACCATTATCCTCGAAGAGAAGAAATACGAAAGATTTCTCCGACCTTAAAAGACACGCGACAGGGCCGAGCCACGGCATCATTTTAACGCGCAATCACCAGTGTCCACAGAGGCGGAGGAACATCATTGAGCATCTGTCCGATTTGATCTATGTCATTAGAAACTTTCGGTTTTTCTGGTATCAAGTTTTCAATAATTTATAGTGAAGTCTTCTCTCGCCGAAACGTAGCATTTTTGTCACAGTGAAAATATAAGTCTATTATGGTGTAAAAACAAACGGGATGTGTCGTAATCGATGAACGACGACAACTTGGAGAAAAGCGCTAACAGCCCGTGGCTCATTAAATGTATAATTTCACAAAACTGTTTTGCATTCATGACTACGCTAATGGTTGCCACGCGTTTTCTATATGCCATTTCATATTTCAAAGAAATTATCGTCGCTATAAAATTTTCTTTGTCTTTTTCAAGTACAATAAGAAATTTTACAAAAGTAAGTATGTTAGCTCTTGATTCAGATTTTCTTCAAAGAAGAAGAGTTCGTTTATCAAATAACATTTGTAATTGATTTTATGATGCTCGCGATTCTGCGGTAATAGTAATTACACTTTTTATATGTAATTTTTACATAATTGGATGTAACTGTATATCACACCAAAATCATACGAGCTATTACATATAAAACTTTATTAATTTATACTCGTTAATTTTTTATTTAATATAACTTGTTTACATCACTTGTAAAAAATCAATTTTTTAGTGGGAAGAAGGATGTATTTTCGTGAACGTAATAAAATTATATGAATCATAGTAATCATTTGGTCATCGTGATAAAACAGCAGTCTCCACTTTTGCGTGATATAATAGGTATCAACGTTTCCGAGCAAGACTTATGATTGTAATCATTTAACCACCATATTAATTCACCTAAGTAAAAGTATACGCAATTTAAAAAAAATACTTAGCTGGAACAGAGTATGTTTTATATTCATTACGAGCTCATTTTTATGATCAGAATATTGATCGAAGTGAAATGTCAATGAATGTTAAAGTCATCACCAAAATAAGAACTTTCGATACATTGAAAATTAATGCTTCAAATATTTAATTACAAAAATTCATTTAGCGAACATAAAATTAGATAAATTAAAAATCATTTGTTTTTAGTTTAATTTAAAATATGTAATGATAAGAGCAAACATAAATAAATTGAAACGCGCAAAAAATGATTAAAAAAATATCGTTCTTTTTCACCCTTGTTGATCAACGTTATTTTTCTTTTGTCCTAAGACTATTAATGGAAAGTGCTGTACTGCAAGTAGTTAACAAAATCTATTTTGTTTCATTCCCAAGTGTTTCTGTGTTTTATTTCTTGAGCTATTTGGTTTCAGAAATAACTTCTACGATGACAGGCAATATATATCTTTTATTTATTTCTTCTATTATTACCTTACTGAAAAAACCTTCCTCATAATGATCACATGTTATGGTGATTAAATTCAAAAGTTACACATTTGTATTATAATTGCTTAAATTCTGCTGATTTGCAACATTAAAGTATCAAGTCCTTTTTTCATACTATAATTTCGCCAGGTGTTTTACGTTTGAATGTTACAGAGTTGACTAATTAAGAATATAATTATAGTAAGAACCAGCGCAAGCCCTTTAAGCATAAGAAGAAAAACTTTACTTGACAAACAGTCTCGCGATAGTCATCCTGATCTTTTATGATTCAGTGGTTATAAAAAAAGGCTTCTAAACAAATTTTAATCATTTTCTAACATGATAAAATTAAGAAACTTCTGATTCTTTTTATTAACTTAATTTTGTAAATTAAATTTTATTGTATTGAAAAAAAATTGAAAATTATGATTTTACTCCTTTAAAATTGCATTGTTGTAACACAGGAATTACAGTTACATCTTTTACGCTCAAATATTCAGATTAATGGTTTCTCAAAGCAATCAAAAATACCTTCCAAGCGTGTCCCGTGAAAAATCCTCAATTACAGCAACTTCCGATGACGTCACGACGACCATAGTGACCCTCGAGAATCAACATTCTACTTGGCATTCACCCCAGTTTTATGATGTCCGTTGCAGTAATTCGTCGCGAGTCACTCGTCCCGAAAATCTACTTCCGTCAAAATAGCCAAGAGCCGGCGTTAATCGCATGACAAATCGAAGTCATTATGATTCGACATTCAAAGTTCAATCTCAGAACAGAGGCAGTAAGCCACGAAAAAATATCTTACCAATTCAATCTCTAGTTCCGAAGCAAACTAGTTTCTCTACTTGGACGCGTGCTAGCACACTATTTGTCAAGCAATTAAATGCGAATTATCGAATCGTTTTTCTCACATAATGTTCCTATTAAAACGATAATCACTTGGCACCTCGAAGTCACAAATGTTACTTTTTGTTTATTAACAACACTAACTACGTTTCTATAAAACAAAACAATTTTGAATACAAAATTACAGAACTAATTTCTAAGCAGGAACAATTTTTTATCCACTGTTTTTTATGTTCATAGAATTATAAAAGTCATCACTGCTAATGAAACCGGAAGTGATTATTGAAATAGTTTTAGAATTTGGAAGTATCGCAGAGGACAACTAGTGGCCGGCTCACTGGCAATGTGGAAGATGCAAAGAGGTGAAAACGACTGAGGGTAGAGCGTGAGGAGAAGCGTTCACCTTGCTTGGGCTCATACAGTGCGCCGCCAGTGTGCAGGCGCACGAGTGAATGCACGCGAGCACGTGTTTTTCTTCGATGTGTCTTGGATCTGTGCGAGTACCACCGAGAACGCTTGACAATTCACCTTGATAATAATTCCAGACTATTTTAATTCCAAGTAGGGAAGAAAATCGATATTTTTACATGTCATTTAGTTTGAGTCTAAAAAATTAATGCAATTAGACACATAAAATAAAAAGTAAAGATTAAATATTCGTAAAATATATTAATTTATGTATATTATTTGGTACAAAACAGTAGAAAAGTAATAAAAGTAAAAATTAAAATACAAAAATTGTAATAAAATAAATAAAATAAATTGTAAAATTGTAATAAATAATTTATTCTCACAGGAATAAACCCATTTTTATATGATGTTACATAATTAATAGAATTGTATCTGCTAGGTAAGATATTAATGTACGTATTGTATAAAGAGTGACGTCGTCACTGACAGCATCGAATTTTCGTTTCTCAAGCTTACAATGGGTTGTCACGTTTAAACGTAATCAAATTTCAGGTATATTTTAATGACACGATCAATGTCAGCTGTCTCCAAAGATTCAAATCGATTATTTCATTACGATTCAATTAAGGTATGGAATAAATATAAATCAATTAATTCAGCAGTACTTATTCAATAATATAATGTGTTCAATCAACTCGTGTCCCACCTGTGCATTAATGCGTTCATTAGATATTATAAAATGTGTTCATAATTATGTAAATAAATTGAAAAATTAAGATATAATGTAATCACATTTAAGGTTAAGTGCTCAATTATGAAAATAATCATTAAAAAACACGTTTTTGAAGGTACTGGATAACAAATAAAATAATATAGATTCAAATTTATTTATTTACTTAAAAAAGTACAAACATAATAAATAAACTAAAATTCATAAAAATGTTTGATAAATGTAGTAACAACCAACATATACGCTTAATATTTATTTCTCATTGTACGTCATTAATTTTAAGGAAATGAGATTTGGAAGATGTGTATCCTGAATGTGCTATACTATTTATCCAATTAAGCTAGAGAAGAAGCTTTTAGTTTAATTGAAATTTAGAATAATAGTTTGGTCCAAAAATTACATTTGAATTAAGCAAAAAGTAATACTATTAAACATTCTAGTGTAAACAAATGGTTTATTTTTGTCATATAAATTGAAATCGAAGAATAAAATGAATAAACGTTTTAATTGAATGCACCTTAGCAAAATCTACTTTTATTTCAACAAGACACATAATGTCCTATTGTGGTTCTTCTGTATTGAAATTGTATGTTGTTTACTCGATGAAATTCCCGTGCGTTGTTTAAAACGTCATTGAACGCTTATAACTCCATGACCATAAAATCGACAAGCTTATTGAGTACTGATATTGAAATGACATTACGATAGGAGTATCATTAAACAAGTCTCTCGCTTCTACGTTTCCACTGAGTTGGTTTTTTTCCAAGGCCCTTTTTCATAAATCAAACTATTAATAAATCCTAAAACTAGACATTCCTCTTCCTACCAAAAAATAAACTTTCGTAAAATACAAATCTCAACCTTTGTTCTCTTTTCAAAGCCAGAGATGTTCATCGTTAAGATTCTCACGAAAGCACGCGCTCTAGGTAAATAAAATCCAGAGGAACAAAAGAAGCAGCTTTTGGTGCGAAAAAGTTCTTTTGAAGTTTGGAAAAATCATGAAAAACGCAGCAACAAAGCCCAATATCACGCGAATGTTACATTTGTGTACAAAGTGGTGCTCGAAGACAGAAAGAAAGGAGAAGAATAAAAAACAGAGTGTAAGCGCATGAAAGAAAAATAGGTCGCGCGGATTAATTAAAAGAATGTACGCGAGTCTAACGTGGCTTACGTGCATCTTCGAGCCTCGGTTGGTCACACTCTAGATGCGATGGAATACGCCGTCCGACGATAACTTCCTTCGACGCCGGAAGCGTCGCGTGAAAGTGAAACAGGTGTCGAAATTTTGAACAATTTTTATTGTACTTTCTTCGGGATTGTTACGACCTCTGCGAAGAAAGCGCAATGGAGCCATTAAGCTCGTAACGAGAGAATCAATGACAGAAATGATGTCAAACTTGGAGCGCGCACTAAAACAAATAAATTGATGAGGAGAAAATACTCGGCTGACTTTCCAATTGACCGACCGGCTGATGAGCGTCGCGAAACTGTCAGCGAGTACTTGCTTTCATGTACTCGTGCGTTAACTGATCGTTTCAGCTAATCGCCTAAGAAATCTTGGATAGCTGAAATTGCCTGTGTCTGAGTGATAAGAAGTTAAAGATAATCTTAAGAGGTGATGTAGTAGATTGTGGGTCAAGTAAATATATCTCCATCAATCATATTTCACTTATGAAGCATCGGTAATGAGTCAGAGTCACGGTATATTAAGTAACGTTGGTTTCTTTGTTTGGTCGATGGTTAAACTTGACATTGCAATAATAGCGAATTCGATGAAAATTTATAGCTTTAGTTTTGACTCTTGGTATGTGTAGATATGAACAAAGTTAAGTCATGTGATGAAGAACTAAACTGAGTGAAATATATGTAACAAAGACAATTAGTTGCCTGGTTGATTTTAATATTTTTCTTATTATTATTATTATAGAATCTATGCAGTTTTAAAAATACAAATTGAATTATTATATATCTATAAATAAATATCTTATTCTCGTGTTTCATTAATTTCATTAAGGAATGATAACATGACAGTGAAGATGACCATCAAAGCGAGACGTGTCAAGTACACCTTGCTAAATGAACTCTTACAAGGTGCGATGAAATTCTAAACATTTCTGAGGGCTTGGCGGGATAATTTTTCAATATAGTATCAAATATCTAAACAAAGTATCATTCTAACCATCTAATCTGATCGAACCTTATCTTACGTAGAACAAATCATTTTTTATTTACCCATTAATCAATCTATTTACCTCGACACTAGAAAGTGGAAGTGACAAATTTTTTATCTAGTCTCTCTCTTCAAAACAGGTATTTCTCATTAAACTTTTTCTACCTTCAAATAATGCATTTTTCTACTGTTAAATGATTTGATTGAAAATAAAACTTTTAATGTTGCTAGTTTTGTTAACATCATTATTTAAAAAAACATAAAAGAATAGAAAAAATTGATTTAAAAAGGCGAATCGATTTATTAGTATAAAAGATTATCATAATCGCTGTTACGCGCGCTGTTAAGCTGTACCACATGTGTATTATGCGAGACGCGCGCGATCGTAATCGGGTTAGTCACAGGACTTGCTTATGTTCATGGTTCGTTAATCTCGATCTCCTAATGATCCACCCGCCAATAGACATCAAGCAATAAGTTCACTGTAAATTAATTAGTTTGAATTCCGTTGGACACGAAAACTCACAAACGAGTTTTTATTTCCAATTGAGATGTTACTTTACATTGCACCCTTAACTATATAGGTATGTACGCTGGTATAGGAGATCTATTGCTGCTAGTAGACTTGTAGCTTTTGATGTGTTAATTTGAATTTAAATTGACTGATCAAAGCAATGTTTTCGTCAGTTGCAAAAATTTCAACTTTTCAGTCAATCAATACTTTTATGGTAAGTTCCATGTTTGTAATAATATTTACAGTAGAATATAATTGACTCAAATAGTGTCTCATGTATGGGATGATTCAATTTGATAAATTGCAGTATTTATGTATTAGAAATAATTTTATGTGAGCTGCACTATATTTTTTTAGAACGAATACTCGAAATTACTGTGAAATCAATTATAATCTTAGTTTTGCAAAATAAAAATCTTACCAAAACAAAATAAACTATCTGATTCTTTGTTTGATAATATATTTATGCGATTTATTTGTGGTAAATAAAATCGAGTAGTATAGAAAAATATGTCAGTAAGAAGATAATGCGTTTTGGTTTGACATTAGTAGCGTCTCCTATGGGAAAAATAATAATATTAAAGATTTATACTTATTTAAATGTAAAATAATGTACTCAAAGATTTATTGAACTGTTTTGTCGTATTTAGAAAATAATTATGATGATAATAATGAAAGCTACGAGACTTGTATAATTATATGTGAATTTAAAATATTTTTGCCGTTGAAGATTTAAAAAAATTAAAATTTGTCCGTCGAGTGCGTATAATTAATTCAGACACGGCCTAATTTTTTAGCCAACAAACAATTTACTTTTTTCATGATATTCTTGTGAAAATCGTATCATAGAGAAAACTTAATACAAAGACAAATGTGCATTCGTTTTTGTTAAGCGCCAAACGTTGAAAATACAAAGAATAAAAATAAATAAAAATTAACTGACAATAATTACACTGAATTAATTTACACTATTTTATTTAAAAAATAAATACATGTGTAGCACAATTCATTAAATAAATTCCGGAAACAAAAATACTCATTATACAAATTGACAAAAATCAGCTTTGAAAGTAAAAGTTTTCATTTTATTTATCTATACAAACAAACGAAGTACTTTTCCTTATGTAAATGAACAGTGCGTAATGTATTTTTTCTAGCTACAATTGTAACAAAATAAATCAATTATCTATGCAAAGATCTTGTTTTCAATTAGTTTCAAGAAATAGACCCCCTCTCCCATCCCTCCGTAAATCAAGTCATGCTCTCCATAAAATTATTATGCAACGTTACAACACCTTTGAATAGAATGAAATCAGTGTTGAAAATGGAAATCATTGCTTACAAACGGACTAAATGATTTTTCTAGCAACTTGTTAATGCACCTGCTATGTTCTCGTGTAGATACTTTTCGTCATTATCAAAATGCCAACTGAAAAAAAACAACATATAATTAAATGATAAAAAAAAAGTAAAAAAATGATAAATGAAAGAATTTAAAAAGAAAGGTAAGATAAACAACGGTTTGCAACAATTGAAATCTGACTGTCAACGACCTTTTGTGTTTGATGAGAGTAAAAAGCTCAACTGAATTGTCGTAGAATTGTCGACGGATTTGTCACAAGGAAATGTGCCTTGGAATCCAGTGGCGGCGGTTTTAAAATAAACAGAGGCGCGAATTGACAGGCCGAGTGTGGTCGGCGCTGCTCCCTCTAGTCGCGCGCAATTAGCCGAAAAATAATGATCGGCTGGCTGAGCTGTCACTCATCGGCGATGATTCACGACCGATGTCATTCGTTTTTGAGCCGACAGAATGACAATTCACCAAGGTCTGAGTGTTTCCTGGTTAAATGTTTCTCGGGAGATAAGCTTCGGCGTGCTAAGTGTGCGTGATATCGGGGGAGCCAAACCCGACGGCTTGAGCCGTCGTGCGTGGGAGTCGGCAGGTTGACGTACAGCCGACGGATTCACTTACCGGCGATTCTCTCCCCTCCGGTAGACAGTTACGCCTCAACAGCGCTCCTAATTATGTAACTTTTATCACACGTTTTGTAAATAAAGGACACGATTGCGCCAAGCCAGGCGATAAACGTCAGAAGCGCGCACGCACACACACACGTTATCACAGCGAGTCGCCTTAGCGAACTGCCGCCAGTTGCCGACTCATGGAGCCACTGTTCACTGCTGCTGACCGCCATCTTCAGTCAAGAATCAGACTGAATTCAAACTTTTTTTTCTTTCAGATGCAGTTGTTTCTTTTTGTATTTTGATTTGATCCATCGATAATTGCAGTAGAACAAAAATAAAACATGTAAATTTATTATTTTTGATTTTATACACTTTGAATATTTCTTTTTTATTAATTAATAATTTTCGTGATAAGTGGATGTGAGAAAATGAGCAGCAAAAATACTTTAATTCTTTTTCATTCTTTTTAAATACATCAATTAAATCATTGTATTTATTCAATTTGTAAAGTGTCTTTTCATTTAATTCAAGATAAATGAATAAAATATTAATTTTGAC